>JASAUF010000511.1:6990000-7252500 GCA_030180095.1 Magnolia changhungtana
TCAATGGAATATATGCTCATGCAAAAAGCTATCACCCGATGAGAGCCATATAATGCCTGATCTCATGTGGTTGGGGCTCTATCACACTACTCTCCTCTGAAAGCATCGAGTGGGCTTTCTTCACCAACAAAAATTTTCTCACAGGCATCCATCTCCATTCATCAATTTGCCTAGTCGATGGTCTCCATCTATACTGCAACTTGATGAGGATGAGAAAGCCTTCCACCATTTTGTGTTCAGGAACGTTCCTTTAGAGTGTTGTAGTCCAAAACACTGGGTGCATCCTCGATATATTCTGTAATATCAATAGACCATAACCCCTCCCTCAGGTACCACCTTCATGTGAGCAATAACTTGCCATAGAGCTTTTTTATATTGTTGAGGTTTGCCAAGTCCATACGCATTTCTTTTGTAAATTCTCAAGCAATTCTTTGTATGACTGGCCTGATTTTTTTTCCAGAGCATTGAGAGGATGTGACACGATGGATGGCTTGGATCTCAGTCATTCCCGTGCTGGGGCCTCGAATAGCTGGTTGCCTGTCGAAAAAGATGCCTTGTAGATGGATGAGATGCATGGTTTGGAAATCTAGACCAGCCATTGATTTGATTGGGCATACTGTGGATGGAGTAATCCTAGAAGAGCTCCCAGATTAGAAATTCATAATAGTTAAACGGTGAAAAGTACGGAGACAGTGTGGAAGTGCAGACTTTTGGGTGTCAATGATATATTCCAATCTGGAAGGTTTTTTCGGTCATTATCCTTTGAAAGCATCTGCCCGTACAAATGGGAGATGGTTTGGAAATCTAGACCATTGATCTGACTAGGCCTACTGTGGATGGGGTAATCCTTTTCATTGAAAAAAAGCAATAGACTGTGTTGCCACTTACATGGAATGCATGCGACAGGACATTATTTATGTCTTTACGCATCAAGATTCCATCAGAACTTGCTGATAAATCTTGTTCTTGGCAATTTATTGGTTTGGCAATTTCTCGGGAGATTTTCAGGTTTTAAGGTTTTTATCAGAATTTCGTTAGGAAAATCTTGCTGAAAATAAAACTTTTAAAATATCTATTATAAATTAGGTAAATAATATTAAGAATTTATATTGTATGTGTGTATAATGAAATACGGCCAATGCATGCTATAAATCACGGAAAATTTAGAACTGCTGAGATTTTAAAAATATCATGACGTAAACATGATAATGGTGTTTGCAATGTTGTCAGAATCATAATTGTAAAGTAAATAGTAATAGGGGTCAAATCTTATCGAATCACAATCATGAGATTTTTTTTCTTCTATTTTTCTTTAAAATGACAAGCTGAAAAATCATAAATAAATCAGAAAAATGAAAAACTCATTAACCATCCATTTCCCATCAATGTGTGCAAAGAAAGGTAATAATAATTCATATCATGATATTATTAATTGAGAACATGTATATGGTAAAACTGTAAACATACACATGTCATAATAAAGTTCAATCACTCAAGTGGCACTATCCTTAAGGGGCTGTTTGGATGCTCGTGAAATCCCTCCAATGTAAACTGTTATTTTTTTCTACTAAGAAATTCCACCAATGTAAACTCCACTTGTAAAGTGTCATGTTTGGTTAACTGGTGAAGTGTTTACTAGCAAACAGTTGTGTTTGGGTACTTCTAAAATCTTATTGTTAATTAGAAAGTGTTGTTATAGATTCGAGAACAATGATCATTAGGAAGTAAAGAGTTTACATGTAAACTAAAACACAACCTTTTGGAGGTAAACATTGCGAAACTTTTGGTGTAAACTCTTTACAGCTTGTAAACACTTCACACCATTTTTCCCCATCCAAACACGGTGTAAAAATGTTTAAAACTAGGGGATTTTACAAGATGCAAATGTGACACAGGGCAACTAACCACTTGCTCTAAAAGCTTGAACTGATAGAGCGTAGCGAATCAATCCCTTCATCTCATAACCCAAGTCAGGCCCTCAGCCGAACTCCCCTCGTGGCCCCACTTCACACAAGCCCACTTCACATGGGTCTCGCCTCACACGAGCCATCCACCCCGAGCGTGCCCCCGCTTCGCACATGCCACTCCGCTTGAGCCTGATGTGAAACTGCCCATACACTAATCACCCCCAGTGAGGAGTCTTGAACACGAGACCTCCCGCTCTAATACCAGGTGAGGATCTCGATCACGAGACCTCCCGCTGAACCCCCCTCGTGGGCCCCACTTCACATAGATCTCGCCTCACATGAGCCACTCACCTCACATGGGCCGCCCACCCCGAGTGTGCCCTTGCTTCACACAGGCCACCCCACTTGAACTCGGTGTGAAAATGCCCTTGCATTAATCATTCCCGCTCTGATACCACTTTTGACGCAGGACAACTAACCACTTTCTAAAAGCTCGAATTGATAGAGCGTGACGAATCAATCCCTTTATCTCATAGCCCAGGTCAGGCCCTCGGCTGAACCCTCCTCGTGGGCCCCACTTCACATGGGTCTTGCCTCACACGAGCCACCCACCTCACACGGGCTGCTCACCCCGAGTGTGCTCCCGCTTCACACAGGCCATCCCACTCAAGCCTGGTGTGAAAATGCACCTACATTAATCACTCTTGGTCAGGAGTTTTGAATACGAGACCTCCCGCTTTGATACCACTTTTGACGCAAGACAACTAACCACTTGCTGTAAAAGCTCAAACCGATAGGGCGTGGTGAATCAATCCCCTTTTCTCATAGCTTAGGTTAGGCTCTCGGCCGAACCCTCCTCTTGGTCTCCACTTCACATGGGTCTCACCTCACAAGGGCCGCCCACTCCGAGTGTGTCCCTGCTTCACATAGGCCACCCCACTCTAGCCCGGTGTGAAAAGCCCCTGCATTAAAATGACCCCTACAGAAAAGTTATCTTAAATTGTTTGTTTGTTTGTTTGTTTTTTTGATTTTGAATATTAAAATCCTTATAACTCCTCTGTACCTAAAACAAACAAGAATGGTGGTTTATTTAAGAGTTTTGCTAAGCGCACACGCATGTGCAAAGCTTGTGTACACATCACACGTGCCAGCATGGTACATACATGCCTGATCTAATCCATCCTTCAGGTTGGTCCGACCTTGCACGTATTTTCCCAAATATAATATATGATCCAATTAGCATGTGGGCCCCAATACTGGAAACAGTTGGATGGGTTAGAAAACTTCAGCCAAGTTATTCCAAGTTGTACAAATGTTTTGCAAACTATGGTCCACATGACTAGTGATAACCAGGCTAGGGCATCAATATAGTGGTGCCATTCTGATGGATGGATTTGATCTCAGATCTATCATGCCATGTGGCGCATGGCATGTACATGAGCTTTATTTTTATTGCATGTGTGTGGGCTTAGGAGAGTTCTTACTTTAACATGCATGGCCTTTTCTATGTTTTAAAAGCAAAATGCAAAAAAAGAAAGAAAAAAAGAAGCAACAAAAAAGCAGTTAAATTCCATTTTTCTAAAGTTTTAGGAACACCCAAAAATCCGTGTGATTGGATCTTACGATTCACACAATTCAATAGGTTCATGTATGAGTCGATACGAGTTGTACGAAATTATTATTATTATTATTTTAAAAATGGATAATAGAGATTTTATTAAAGAAGGAAAAACAAAACTACCACTAGATGGCCTAGGGAGAGGCTAGAACACAACTCACAGTAACGAGGGTCTGCGACAAGGACTAGAGGAAAAAAAAAAGAAGGAAAGAGAGAAAAAAGGGACGCTAGACAAAGCTACCACATAAGTGGCATCCCCAAATCCCAGAACCAAAAGAACATGAATCCAACCCCAACAACTTATCTTTTATAGTACGATTCATGGACAATTTTTATGGATTTGCATTTGGGCATGTGGTAGACGTCGTTTATGTACGGTTGGGATTTGAATTGTAATTGGACAATTTTGATAACATTGGTTGTTTAGTTAATTCTTCTGATAATATCGCCAGATCTTTTTAATGAGTGAGTTCCCAATTACTGCATGCAGCAGGGGTCGACATTGAGCTTATACCTTTTCACATTGGTTATGGATGAGTTAACGAGGTGTTTGTAGGAAGAGATCACATGGTGTATGTTGTTTGCAAATGACATAGTTTTGATTAGTGTTTTAAATAACGGTATTGTGTTGCGTAGCGTTTAGCCCTCTGTAGCGTGTAATGTAAGGTACACGATACTTCTATATTTTTAATAAATAGTAAGAAAAAAACAACACGCACGCGCGCGCGCGCACACACACACACACACACACACACACATATATATATATATATATATATAATGCCTAAAAGATTATTTATTTTTCAAGTATAAGCATGTTCAAACAAGTTATTAATCATCATTTATCAAAAGTCAATTCACATGCATAAACCAAATCAAATTATTATCACATCAATAACTTTTTAAGCAAACTATAACTAATAATATCTAATTAAAACCATAAGTCACAAGTACGAAAATAAATTAAAATCCCACAGGTTAAGAGTATTAAGTACAAAATACAAAATATAATTACCATTTATTTTTTAAAAAAGGCATAGCGTATGCTACACATGCTACGACACTACATACGCTACGTGTGCACTACGACCCCGGTAGCGTATGCTATAGGGGATTTACGCTATATGCTAACGCTACATACCGTTGTAGCTACGCTATGGGTGCTATTCAAAACATTGGTTTTGATTGACAAGATGAGGGAGGGTGTAAACACAAAGCTAGATTTATGGAGGGGTGCTTTAAAATTAGTCAGACTAAAACAAGGAATATAGAGTGCAATTTTAGTAACAATAGTAGTGAAAATGAGGAATTAGTTAAGATTGTTGACCAAGAAGTTTCCCAAACTGACCACTTTTGGGACCTTAGGTTGATAATTCATAAGAGTGGATAGATTGAGGAGGATGTTGCCCATGGAATTCAAGTAGGGTGGAAGAAATGGAGATGTGCCTTTGGAGTTTTATGGGATTGTCGTGTACCACTCAAACTGAAAGATATTTTATAAGGTAGCTATAAGACTAGCCATGCTTTATGGGACATAATTTTGGGCAGTTAAGGAGCATGTTCATAGGATGAGTGTAGCTCAAATGAGGATGTTGAGATGGATGAGTGGCAAGACGAGGAAAGATAGAATTATAAATGAATGTATTTGAGGGAATGTAGGAGTATCATCATCAATAGATAATAAGATGAGGGAAAGTAGACTTAGATGTTTGTTCATGTGCAATGGAGACAAAGAACCACACCGGTTAGATGGAGAGACTTGGTTCAAGTTGAAGGTTCTAAAAGGGCAAAGGAGAAGACCTAAAAGGACGTGGATGGAGGTAGTAAGAAAAGACGTGATAACATAGGATCTTTACTCATGTCTCGTTGGTAGACTCACAAGAGTTTCAACACAAGGTCATGGGTTCAAGTACCCATTGTGAGGAAATCCCACTGTGGTGTGAGTGCGTGGGTGTGTGGGGTGTGAGTGCGTGTCTAATAATAAATAAATAAATAAAACTGATGGTATGGCCCTTGATAGAGTGGACTTTTGGAAAAGGATTCATGTTGCCGGCCCCAATTAATTGGGATAAGGCTTTTAGATGATGATGGTGATCCCGGGATTTTCAAAATCTCAGCAATATTGCCAGAATGTGCCCCCCTGAAAAGTCACAACTCCCCCTTATGACGCCTATTTTGAAAAAATAAAATAAAATCCATGATAGGAGTTGTAGTAGCATCACTAGGTACCTAATTTTTGTCATTTCACATATCCCTCCATCTTCACCGATCCTCTTTGTCAACCCCCACTGAGTGTGCGCGCGTGTTGAACCCCCATGACTATTATCACATGATTTTTCTTAGAAAGGAAGAAAAGAAGAAAAAGAATGAATTTTTTTACTCAGTTAAGAGGCTGCTCTGATTTGGGGGAGAAATGCAAAAAGGTAGGGAGGGATAAGCGGATTATTCTATGCTATAACTAGGTAAGTTGGAAAAATACTTTAAAAATATGATCATCAATATTTCAGTTAAAAAATTAGTTCATTTTTGAGATTCAATCGTCACTGAAGTAGAGAGGTGGCCTTAGGTGTTGACTGTAGAGAAGTGTAGAAGAAATGGAAAGAATGTCTCGTGTTCATCCAAGCTCAAAATGGGAGTTACTTCAGAGTTCAGATATCAGGATTATGGGAGCATTCATTGATGGGGACATGGGGTGGTAAAAATGATGTGTGAGAGGTTATCAGCTTCGGTTCAAAACGTTAGCAAGCATAAATGGCGATGAAGCAGGAGTGGGTAGGCGAGTCTGAAGCGGGAGAGGCACAACTTATCCTTTGCCTATTTGGCTCTTGGTGGTAAAGATTCTAACAAACTGAGGCCTGTGAGATTAATACACTGTGCTGGCAAGTCAAGAAGCAATATTGAATCGCAAAAGCATGCACATGAGAATGCAGTATTTACATGGTTCACCACGGGTCATGACGTGTGAGTTTATCAATTGCTTAATGGAGACAATGATCGAGGAGTTTTGACTGTGGATAAGTAGAGAAGCAAGCTCTCATGGAATGTGACTTTGGACCTACTGTGTTTCCGAAAGTTTAATTAATGTATTGGGCCATTGGTTATGTGCTGCCACTTGCATCTCCCTAGTAACATGGTGGCCCTAGCCCAAGCCCAAGCACTAGAAACTGATCTCTCAAAAATGAACTGAAGATGTGTACTAGGACAGTTGGGGGATTCGGGGCTGTGCTCCATCTACATCAGGTCCACAATTTGGATGGTCCGGAATTGGCGTGATTAGGCGCCACACCTGCACAGCGGTTGAGTTGTTGCACCCAAGTGAGATGCAGATTGCTTGATAGCACTTGAATCAATATATTACACATCCCATCCTGAGCACTCTTAGAATCTCGATGTTATCAGAGGCATATTATTTCACTTAATATTTCATTGATCATGTGTACTGTTTGATTTTTTTCTTTTGTTAGGTCTCCATCCATCTCCCGAATCCGAGCCAAGATGTTGTATGCCACGTCCAAGGAAAGGTTCCGACGGGAGCTCGATGGCATCCATTATGAGATCCAGGCCACTGACCCCACGGAGATGGAACTGGATGTGATCAGAGACCGTGCGAACTAAGCAAGGCTCTCACAAAGAAGGATTTCATGTGATCAGGAGCAGAATTTGCACAACTATTAGGGACTGCTTTGGGTTTGGATTAGTAGCTGATAATGTGCAATATCTTATTCCTCACTGGACATATATGTATTAGCATTATAAAAAAAATAAAATAAATCAACACCTGACAGAAGGCTGATGAGAAGGCCCACTTGTTTCAGTGGGCCCCTCCACTGTTATGATGCTTCTACAGGTGTGGTCGGGGTTTGGCCTTTTATATGGAATTGACTCTCTATGTGCTACCATGACACTAGTTGGAATATATATAAATATTAATATTACTGGGAGACTCTCTCTCTCTCTCTCTCTCTCTCTCTCTCTCTCTCTCTCTCTCTCTCTCTCTCTCTCTCTCTCTCTCTCTCTCTCTCTCTCTCTCTCTCTCTCTCTCTCTCTCTCTCTCTGATTTGTTGTGTATATATAGGGAAAAAAGAATGCAAATCCGATGTCCATTGTTCTCCATGACAACATATCACCTACCAGCAAGGTACCACTGACTTGACTTTTAGTACAGTACAATCTGTTAGCTTCATGCAGACGTGCTACCGGTCCCTTGAAATTGAGATCACCTGGTGCTTGGATGAGCTTGAATTCTCATGGGACGCGGATTCGCTACTCACACCGTCAGTGCCGAGTTTCATATCCAAATAAACACTCTCACGTGGTCCATCCATTTGGAGATATCATTTTAGGGCATGAGCCAAAGAATGAGGCATATCCAAAGCTCAAGTGGACTCCACCAGGAAAAAAAAATATTTTAGGGCATGAGGTAGATCCAAAGCTCAAGTGGACCCTGTCAGTAAAAACTTGTGGGGATTGGACGCCTACCATTAAAAATTTTCTTGTAGGGCTGCAAAAGTTTTTTTCTTTTATCAAGCTGGTATTTGTATTTTTCCCTTTATCCATGTTTTTATTAACTTATGAACAGATTAGATCTCAAATAAGCATCATGGTAGGCCATGGGAAGGTTTCAATGGTAGTTGTCACTGTCCTCACTGTTTTCTAATGGTGGGGTCTACTTGAGCTTTGGATCTTTCTCATTCTTTAGCTCATGCCTAAAATAATTTATCTAAATGGATGGACAGTGTGGATACAACACATTTTTCTAATGACGAGGCCTGTCATTTTCAAGCCATGGACAGCGGTACAACCATTTTTCTAATGGTGGGGCCTGTCATTTTCATGCCACCGACTTTGTACCGAAGCGGCACGTTGGGGGAAAAGATGACATGGTACCACGGGTTGTGGTGCCACAGCCTGTAGGTGACCGCTTCTTTCTTTATTTCTCTAGTCTAATAAAAAAAAAATTATGCCTAGTGATACGTACGCAGGTAGGAATATACTTATTATACTGGTCTTATTATCAAGCTTTTAAATCGGTTCATCCCAGCGGATTGCCAGTGACCTGGGCACATATATTCACAAATCCACTCCTTCCATCTGTTTTGAAAGACCACAGTAGGGAAGGATTCTAAAAATTAGGTAGATCCAAAACTCATATGGGCCATACCACACAAAACAGTGGGGATTGAACGCTGCCGATGACAGACGTTCTCTCTATCAGGATGATATATATTCCCACAGTTTATCTGAACAGTAATAATTCTATGAATAGTTTGGGTGGTGTATAAACATCATGGTCAGCTCCGGAAGGTTTTAACAGTAGATGTTGCTGTTCTCACTGTTTTTTTGGTGTGGCCCACTCGAATTTTGTATCTTCTCACCGAATCCTGTCCCACTGTAGTCTTTCAAAACAGATGTACGGAGTGAATATTCCATGGACAGATGAATAAACCCCACGCACCCCCTGACAGACATCTACAGGGTGCAACTTCACCCCTAGAACCATCCATCTGGGTGATACGCTGACCGTAGGGGCCACCTTGATGTATGCATTGTATATCCACGCTGTCCATCTGTTTTTCTGGCTTACTTTAGGCCATGGTCCGTGAACCGTAGCAGATACAAATTTCAGGTGGACCACACTACATGTAACAGTGGTTGCTGGCCATTAAAAACCTTTGTGGGCCACAAAAGTTTTGTAGCAAGCTGATTTTTGTTTTTACCATTCATCCAAGTCTACGTGACCTTATCAACAGGTTGGATGGGCAATAAAAATTATGGTGGATGCTAGTAAATTTTTAATAGTAAGCCCTCAATGACCACCTTGGCGTGGCCCACTTGAAATTTGTATCTGTTCTTTTTTGGATCATATCATAAAATAAGCTGGAAAAAAAAGATAAGTGGTGTCATATATAATGAATACAATGAGGTGGGCCACCCAAATGGACGTGGGTGTGGCAAACAAATGCAGGATCTAGACATTTTATCTGGTGGACCACCCAAATGGACATTAAATCTGGGTAAAGGGATGATGCTGTAACGGCGCCTATTTCCTGTCCCCTGTTCCCATTTTAGGAAGACATGACCTCGTTATGGTGGGCCCCTCTAGACCAGAAATCCGGATCTTGTAAAAGTCTGTCATGTGTTACGTCGTACGTGCCTTCGGGAGAATCACATGTGAATTGGGTGCGTGCATGGAAACCCAAGCCCTTGTCAAGGTTCGATGGAACTAACTTGCATGGGCCCCACATGATCAGAGCCGTAGGGATTTATCATCTCTACGCCCACCCCATCGACAGTGGAAGCGGATTGGCTGGTGTATTGATGTCAGCAAGTTATGTGAGTCTAATTACGAGGTATGTGTTATATCCAAACAAGTCATCCATTTGGCGGGCTCTTATTAAGGCTTAGAGACAAAAAAATACGACAGATCTAGCTATCAACTGGATCACACTGCAAAAAGCAGTGGAGGATTGAATGTCTACCATTGAAACCTTTCTGGGGTCACAGAAGTTTCGGATGAATATGAAATTTTTTTTTTCCTCTTCATTCAGGTTTTTGTGGCCTTATAAACAGATTGGATAGAAAATAAACATTATGGTGGGCCCTACAAATTGTTTAACGGTAAAAATCATTATCTCCGGCTGCTATTTGTGGTGTGGTCCAGATGATCTTTGGACCAGATGATCTTTGGATATGATTCATTTTTTGGATAATTCCTTAAAATGATCTCTAAAAATATATGAATAGTGTAGATATAATAAATACATCACTGTAGGTCCGTGTAACTTTGATCTCCTTTGAACCGTTCGTAGAACTCAGGAGCTCGAGGAGCGTCCGTGCTCGTCTTCGCACGACACGTACCTACATCATTTATATAGCTGGTGTGTGGTACATCAGCGAATCCAATTTTTCCCAAGGACACCACGGCGCAAGTTAGACAAGAGCCTATTGGGCAGCGAAGAGGAGGATCCCACAGAGGGCACAAACCCTCAATGTGTCCACGTAATATTCATAGAAAACCTTTCTATTGCACTACTACGGTTCACACGGTGGATAACTTCCAACGTATTAAGTGCATATGACATCCAACCCTTCTAATAGGTTGATCCCACCATGAGGGTTACCCAGAGCAAAATTCAGCCAAATGTCTACCAACCGATGAATAATAAAAACATGTGTGGTCCACTGGATTAATGGATATGGCTGGTCTTTTCACAAGGTGATTCTCTTGATAAGGCCAACCTACTGGATGGGTTGAATGTCATGTGTGGACTGTTGGGTTGGATGGCCCGTAAATTAGTAGCTGATTAGTATGTAATTTTAATCTGGTACCCTTTTTAAAATTTATAAAAATTTTAATATATGATATTTTAAGAAAATGCTAACATCCCATCCCTTTTAAAATTGTTTCTCTTGGTGTAGACCACCTAATTTATGATTTTTTCTGATTTTTGGATCCCGAGATTAAATTTTTGTATGACATATAATAATTAAGTAAATTTCACATGATCATCATGGTGGGCCCCATAAAAAATAACAGTAGATGTCTTTTTTCCAACTATTTCATTTGGTGGGGTCTATCGAAATCACATGTTATCCTAGTTTTTTTGCTACTGATCTAACATGAGATTACACATCTAATGGTCAGAGTGGATTTCACATATACATCCAGGTGGGCCCTGCTAAAAATCTGCATGGGGCACTCTCACGGTTGTTTAAAGAGATTTATTTATATATATATATATATATATATATATATATAGATATATCCTTATGTGCGAACCTTCCTATCAACCGTCGGATAAGGTAGACGGTTTGGATGAAGGCGCTCTTAGCACGAGCTTAAAAAAGCGAGTTTTCTTCTCTCGCACGCCTCTTAATCGAAAGATACGATAGAAGCCTTTTCATATAAAATTCTTCCGCTGGGTGGATCCCACAAAGATGTTAGTGATAAATCCACGCCATCTATATACATTTTAAAAAATAATTTTATGGTATGAATCCAAAACCGAGGTAGATCAAATTCTCAAGTAGGCTATACAGTGTTGATTGAACTCTCACCATTAAAAACTTCCTGGGGCTACCAAAATTTTGGATCAAGTTGATATTTGTTTTTTTTTTTTTTTTTTTCCATCATCCAGGTCTATATGACCTAATCTACAGGTTGGATGTCAAATAAATGTCACTGTGGGCCCTAAAAAATATTTAACAGTGAGAATCATTATCACCGCTGCTTCCTGTGGTGTGGTCCACTTGAGTTTTGGACCTGCCTCAGTTTGGGATAATGCCCTGAAATGATAAGGAAAAATGGATGGATGGGGTAGATTTCTCAAAAACATCATGGTGGGCCCCACCTAGATTTTCAACTAACTTTGCAAATTGCGTGCATCATTAGAGGATGAATTTGATTTCTTCTGAAAGCCTTTCACAGGAAGTTCCTGCGCAAGGATGCTGGGTGGGGCCCACCACCATGTTTTTGGGAAATATACTCTACTCATCCATTCGTCGAGCTCATTTTAGGAAAATCGACCAAAAACGAGGTCGATCCAAAACTAAAGTGGGCCACATGAGTGTGAAAATTGGGGAAAGAAATACCAACCGTTGAAACCTTCCTGGGCTCCACCTTAATGTTTATATGCCATCAAAATTGTTTATAAGGTCAATGGTTCTCACTGAATCCCTATTGTTTCCTCTTGTGTGGCCCAGTTGAGTCTTGGATTCACCTCATTTTTTGTCGCTCGTCCTAAAATTAGCTTGCAAAATGGATGAACAGAGTATATTTTCCAAAAACATGGTGGTGGGCGCCACCCAGCATCCTTGCCCAGGGACTTCCTACCAAAGGCTTTCGCAGGAAATCCGCGTAACAACAGAGGTTGAGTAGCTGACACGGATTGGATACTGGCAGAGGTTGAGTAGCCAAAGTCGCTACTGGAGTGACGTCACCAAGTTATGTGTGCCCCACATGATGTATGTGGTGTATCCCCACCGTCCATACATTTGAAGAGATCATTTTAGGATATGGTCCAAAGAATGGGCATTGTCCCAAAACTTAGGCAGATCCAAATCTCAAGTGGGGCCAACAGAAGACCCTCAATTACGCTTAATGCGTCCTACCCCGCTCCTACCCAGCTCGGAACAGGTAGGAGCTTTGAGTAGCCACCGTGAAGTATGGGTTTTATCCACACCATTCATCCATTTTTCGCATCATTATATAACATAGAACCAAAATTTAGATAGATACAAGGCTCAAGTGGACCACACCATAAGAAGCAGCGGTGATAATAATTCTCACCGTTGAAAATTTTCTAGGGCCCACCATGATTTATATTTGCCATCCAACCTATTCATAAATTTACATAAATCTGGATGAAGAGAAAACACAAATATCAGCTCCATCCAAAACTTCTTTGGCCCCCATGAATTTTTCAATGGTAAGGGTTTAATTCCCACCGTGTAGCCCACATCTATCTTGGATCTGCCACATTTTTAGGCTAATAGCTTAAAATGATGAAAAAAAATGGATGGACGGTGTGGATAAGATCGTAGAAAACATCACAGTGGCCACTTAAAGCTACCGTCTATTCCCAGAGACCGGATGAGGTAGGATGCGATATGTGTCCCTCATCTCCTGCACCGATTAGCTGCTGATAGGTTGAGTAATAGACTCCCTAATGAAGTGAACATCACCAAGTTCTATGGGCCACACCATGATGTATGTTTTGTATCTACACTGCCCAGCCATTTGGAGAGATCGTATTAGGGCATGATCTAAAGAATGAGTCAGATCCAAAGATCTAGTGGACCCCACCACAGAAAATAGTGAGGAGAGTGACGCCCACCATTAAAAAGTTCTGTGGGCCACAAAAGTTCTCGATTAAGCTAATATTTGTGTTTTCCCTTCTTTCATGTCTGCGTTAACACCTGAACAGATTGGATCTCAAATAAAAATTGTGGCAGACCTTTTGAAGGTTTCAATGGCGAGCGTCACTCTCACCACTGTTTTCTATGGTGGGGTCCACCCCAGCCTTTGATCTACCTCGTTCTTTGGACCATATCCGAAAATGATCTCTCCAAATGTATGGATGGTGGGGATATAACACATACATAATGTGGGTCACACATAACTTGGTGACGTCACTTCAGCAGCGACTCTAGCTACTTAGCCTCTATCAGTATCCAATCCGCGTCAGCTACTCAACCTCTGTCGGCAATGCGGATTTCCTGCAAAAGCCTTCCTGCGCTGGAGAACCTAGGCGGGGCCCACTGTCATATTTTTGAGAAATCCTATCCGTCCATCCATTTTTTTGAGTTCGTTTTAAGATATGGGGCAAAAAATGAACCGTATCCAATTCTCAAGTGGGCCGAAAACATGATAATTGACTGTCCACAGTTGAAATATTCGTGGGGCCAAAAAAGTTTTGAATCATGCTATTATTTGTGTTTTCAATTCATCCCTGTACAAATGACGTTATTAACGGTATAGATGGCATGTAAACATCATTGTTGAACTTAGGGAAGTTTCAATGGTAAAAATTTCCCTAAGTACCTTTTCCTTTAGTGCGGCCCACTTGAGTCTTTTGTCCTGATAAATTTTGGTCTTATCCCCTAAAATGATCTCAAAAAATGGATGGACGGAGAGGATTTCTCACAAATATGACAGTGGGCCCACTTGGGCCACATCCCTCGGTCGTTATATAGTTCGCGTCCCCCACACAATTTACAAAGTCCGTTGGAAATCTAAGTGGGGACCACCATGATATTTTTGAGAAATCTAACCCGTCCATCCATTTTTCCTTATCATTTCAGGGCATTATCCCAAAATTGAGGCAGATCTAAATCTCAAGTGGACCACTCCACAGGAAGCAACGGTGATAATGATTCTCACCGTTAAATATTTTTTAGGGCCCACCGTGATATTTATTTGACATCCAACCTGTAGATTAGGTCATATAGACCTGGATGATGGAAAAAAAAAGCAAATATCAGCTTGATCCAGAATTTTGGTTGCCCCAGAAAGTTTTTAATGGTGAGAGTTTAATCAACACTGTGTAGCCCACTTGAGAATTTGATCTACCTCAATTTTGGGTTCATACCATAAAATTATTTTTAAAAATGTATGGATGGCGTGGATTTATCACTAACATCTTGGTGGGACCCACCTAACATTCTAGCGGAAGAATTTTATGTGAAAATGCTTCCACCGCATCCTTCGGAGAGTGGATGAAGAGGCGTGTGATAGAAGGAAACTCGTTTTTTTAAGCTCACGACAAGAGCGCCTTCATCCTGGCCGTCTATCTTATCCAACGGTTGATAGGAAGGTTCGCACGTAATAACGTGCGAACCGGTGCGTAACTGAGCATTCCGATATATTCCTATATATATATATTTATTTAACACACGCACACACACCCCCACACACTCACGCCACACGCACACACACCCAACACACGCAGGCCATGGGATTTCACCACCGTGGGTACTCGAACCCTTGACCCGGTGTGTGTGTGTGTGTGTGTGTGTGTGTGTGTAGCATAAATCTCCTTAAACAACTGTGACAGACATCTACAGGGTGCAACTTCACCCCTAGAACTATCCATGTGGGTAATACGCTGACTGTAGGGGCCGCCTTAATGTATGCATTGTATATCCACGTTGTCCATCTGTTTTTCCGACTTACTTTAGGCCATGGTCCGTAAATGTAACGTCTCAGAAAAATCCGTACAAAGACTCGAGTACCACCTCAGGCATAAATCACATAGGACCAAATCCTTTAGAAATTAGGCGAGAATTAATTAGTGCTAAACTAGTTTACCTGTGAACTTAGCACCAATCACTTTAAATACGATCTGCAAGACCTAAAACTTGTAGAATCGTTGGCGCTACATTACCCTAAAATCTAGGATCAAACTCTATTCCCGGTTGCTCTAGGGTGCACATTGAAACTTCGTATCGGACCTGGACCCCACGTCGAAAGTCTGATTACTACGAAATTATATAATTAAAACCACCTTGCTGGACTTGACCACCACCTTGGAAATCAAGTCCAGATAGTATCCTGAAGCTATTCGCTTGAGCTCAGAGCAAAGTGTGTGAGAAACGCGAATATTTTTAGAATTAAACTCAAACTTAAGTAATCTGAGTCATTCCGTTTGCGGGCAAGTCGTAAGGATTCAGACCGTCAGAATTTCTCAAATACACTCTTGAATCAGGGGAAATTTTTCACACATGCCAGTGCACTTGTGGCCCTGATCGAGTACCGGTGACTGTTGAACTGAAACTGGTCCGCCGTGGTCGATTTGTAAATCCGATCGGATCGAAAACTTAACCTGACCTAGATCCAATGTCAGGGAGCTTAAGTCCGACCACACGTAGAAAAGGGGCCTTCAGAAGTGCTACGTTGGATCGGGACAAGCGCCCTTTGACTATAACCTAAGTATACCTTGGCCCTGAGGTTGTTCCCATCAGTTTTGGGCCTATATAAGGGCCTTAAACCCTCTCTCATTCACTCCATACGAATTTGGAAAAAACCCTAGGGGAGAGAAGAGAGTAAAGAGAGAGAAAGTGAGAGAGAAGTTGGTGAAGATTCCTGGGATTCTTCCCTCCTAATCCACCTGTTGAAACACCACTCCCGTGTAGTTCTTCCGGTATTTCCAACGCCGTACTTGGGTAAGAAAACCTAACCCTAATCCGTTCTAGGGTTTCAAATAGTCTAAGTGATGAAATAACTGACCTATTGCATGCTATAGGTGGCCCTCGTGTCGTAAACAACGACTTGACTTACAAACTGAGTTCAATACGCGTTTACCGGCGTAAGGTACGGACTATATACGTTTAGGTTATGGTTTTCAAGGCTTTCAATGTCAGTTAATGATTTATTATTGACGTGGGTGCTATTTCATATGCCAAACGTGACGTCTATTTCGCTTTACGAATATGTATGCAATATGTATAGTATAGTGTATTCTATGTACTTGGTGAAATAATTGAATACGTATGGATTTTGGATTCGTGATTGACATGATTATTTGTCGTGCATATATGTTTGTTGCATGGGTGACAACTCCTCGGTGAAAGGATTTGTCCTAATGCATGGTATAATCAACATACATCATGTATGTTGAAATGTGTAGTTTAAGTGTTTGTTAAAATGTCTGAATGAGTAAGTAGTTAGTAAATTGTAATGTATAAGGGTGTTGAGAAATGATTCTCAACTACTTTAACTATATGTATGATTTCCTCCATGTACTGTATATTATAGCATCTGTTTTAGCTACGTGATGCATATGTATAAATCTATGTTTAAGTTATATTCCATAAAATGCTTGATGATTGTATGAGCTGAATTATTGATCCATTACTGCTTTAATTATCTCGTATGATTTGGTGGCTGAAATTGTTTTACCACAAAGGACGTGTTCGCTAAATCCGAGCCGTAGTTTGGTCGACGGCAGTGGTTAGGCCACATGGAATGCTTACGTACTTCATGTCGATCGACTCGAGGTGTACTCGTGCTAGTCGAGCTCGTCAAATAATCCGATTGACCCGATGTATGTTCACCATATATGGACGCTACTGCTTGAACCTAAGGTACCAAACTCACTAGTGGAAACCCGGTTAACTTTGGTACCTCGATCCACTAAGACTCATGAGTCGGACATGGTGGTATAAGATACCGTGGTCGAGCTGTCGGCCTACGCTTGGGCGATGAGCCTCCCCATAGTGACCAGTGAGCAACCCAGACTTGTGAGCCAAATACAGTGGTATGAGACACTGTATTCGAGCTGTCGTCCTACACTGATAAGGTGATGAGCCCTTTGTAATGACCTCGAGCATAATCTGAGCCTGCGGAGAGGCGGCGAGTTTTTCCGTACAACTAGAGTACAACTAGACTTATATTGCATCGTGGTGACGAGCCCTTTGCAGTGACCTAGAACCGCAACATCATATGAGATTTGCTAGGACTGACGACCCTAGAATGGATCATTATTTGGGTATTGATATAAGGGAGGTACCTTAGTTTTCCAATCCCTGCTTATGAATAAACCTAAGTAAGAACCTGACGAATCACGTGCATACACCGTATTGCATGTGCTTTGGCGTGAAAGAGCACTTTCGGGTGGTTGTCATGCGCGCCGTAAGATGAAGTCGCTGAGGGAGTGTAGGCGAGGGCATGCGTCATTCTTACATATAATTTTGTATTAATCAAGAGTATTTAGGACATGATTACTGTACTGCTTTATCATTACTGCTTGATTGAATTGATAACATGTTAACCTTTGCTTTATTGTTCCACTTAGTTGATCACTCATTCCCACGTTACGGGACGGTATTTTAAACACCAACCTGACTCTGTCTTGATTGCAGATGGCGACGTGACTCTTGAGGCGGAGCCTGACTTTTGTGATGACGAGGAGGCATTCTCGTACATGCAGTATTCAGGCGGGTTCATGTGAGCCGTTCTGAATCCACGGGGCTTCAGGGTTATACTTGTAGTGGACTATCACATTCTTTTGATATTTTGTATTTTGAAACAATACTTATACTTATTGACCTGGCAACGCATACATACTTTGAGGACCTATACTGGTTTATACTGTTATACATTTTGTTTCAGTCTTTCACTTGTGCATTACAACTGTCCCTGGATTATGTGTTGCTGATTTGACTTAATCTCACTCATGTTTAATGCAGGCAACATTTAATCATCATTATCTATGTTGCATAAGTGATATGTTGAAACTTGGGAGTTAAGTCTATACTCGACCTTCGATTTTTAGGGCGTTACAGTAAACTGTAGCAGATACAAATTTCAGGTGGACCACACTACATGTAACAGTGGTTGCTGGCCATTAAAAACCTTTATGGGCCACAAAAGTTTTGAATCAAGCTGATTTTTGTTTTTACCATTCATCCAAGTCTATGTGACCTTATCAACAGGTTGGATGGGCAATAAAAATTATGGTCGATGCTAGTAAATTTTTAATAGTAAGCCTGCGATGACCACCTTGGCGTGGCCCACTTGAAATTTGTATCTGTTCTTTTTGGGATCATATCTTAAAATAAGCTGGAAAAACAGATAAAGTGGTGTCATATATAATGAATACAATGAGGTAGGCCACCCAAATGGACGTGGGGGTGTGCCGTATAAATGCAAGATCTAAACATTTTATCCGGTGGACCACCCACATGGACGTTAAATCTGGCAAAGGGATGATGCTGTAACGGCGCCTATTTCCTGTCCCCTGTTCTCATTTTAGGAAGACATGACCTCATTATGGTGGGCCCCTCAAGACCAGAAATCCGGATCTTGTAAAAGTCTGTCATGTGTGACGTCGTACGTGCCTCCAGGAGAATCACATGTGAATTGGGTGTGTGCATGGAAACCCAAGCCCTTGTCAAGGTTCGATGGAACTAACTAGCGTGGCCCCACATGACCAGAGTCGTAGGGATTTATCATCTCTACGCCCACCCCACTGACAGTGGAAGCCGATTGGCTGATGTATTGACGTCAGCAAGTTCTGTGAGTCTAATTACGAGGTATGTGTTATATCCAAACCGTCCATCCATTTGGCGAGCTCGTATTAAGGCTTGAGACAAAAAATACTATAGATTTAGCAATCAACTTGATCACACTGCAAAAAGTAGTGGAGGATTGAACGTCTACCATTAAAACTTTTTTTTGTGTCACAGAAGTTTTGAATCAATTTTAAATTTGTTTTTCCTCTTTATTCAGGTTCTGGTGACCTTATGAATAGATTGGATGGAAAATAAATGTTATGGCGGCCCTACGAATTGTTTAACGGTGAAAATCATCATCTCCGGCAGCTATTTGTGGTGTGGTCCAGAAGATCTTCTCTAAAATGATCTCTGAAAATAGATAAACGGTGTACATATAATAAATACATCACTGTAGGGTCCATGTAACTTTGATCTCCTTTGAACCGTTCGTACAACTTAGGAGCTCGATGAGCGTCAGTGCTCGTCTTCGCACGACACACGTACCTACTGGTGTGTGGTACACCAGCCAATCCGCTTTCATTGACAGTGACCCACTTTCTTCTCCTCGTGGGAATACGACGGTCCAACTTTCTACTTATGTCCTATTATCAACAAGTGTCAGAGCTAGCTTGAATCGCGGAGGAACGTGGAGGGTCTCACTTGCCCTTTGCTGAGTGGTATGTGGGAAAAACATGCACCATATCCTCATTGTCCGTCAGGTGTGATACCATTTTTTTTTTTTTTTTTTTACTGTGAATCCTAAATATCATTCCATTCCAAATACTTAGGTAGGCCACGTCATAAGGAACGGTGTAAAATCATGACTAAAAAAATTAAATTCACATAGTGTGGCCCACATAAGAATTGAAATGTACTTATTTTAGGGAAATCCATTCATCCTGGTGTGTCACATCAGATGAGTGGATTGAATGGCATATGAACACCACGGTAGATCTCACGTACAACTTGGACGATTTTAATGGTGGGGATTTTCCTTCTCAACTTCTTCCATGGTGTAGCCTACCTGATTGTTGAATCAATCTGATTTTTGGCTACCAGTCCAAAAACATAGTGGGTCACTAGATGGACGGGGTGGATCTCGTCCAAATGAAGTCATTACGTCCACGTCAGCGAAACTCACTCTCCCCTACAAACTAAGGCAAGTAGAGAAAAAGGTTGGGAGTGTACCGCTCAGCTAAACTCGCCGCCGCTAGGCCCGGGTACGCTCACGGCGCAAGCTAGAGATAGTGGAATATCTGCCTCTTTTCTCCAAGTAGGTAATTGAGGAGAAATTTAGGACTGTGGACCCCACCTTTATTTATTGTTATTTTTTTTAAAACACACGCACACACGCGCTTACACACGCACACACACCCACACACCGTGGGATTTCACCACTGGTGGGTACTCGAACCCTCGACCCGGCGTTGAAACTCCTGGGAGTCTACCACCCGGGTAAGAGTAAGGACCTGTGGACCCCACCTTTTAGCCAGCTGTTTTAATGAAAGAAGACGAACCTTCCTTTGCAACTTAGACTACACGTGAGGATTACGAATTCCATGATGAAAATACCCCTCCTTTTTGCATACTCTTTTCTCTGCTTTTCAGTGTTGCTTTCACTCCCCTTAACGAAAAAAAATAGGTGCTTCCCCTACACTCTCTTCCAACGATGAAGTGAAGTACGAAGGGGTTTTTTTTTTTTTTTTTTTCTTATTTTCCTGACTGAAATCTCTATGAAGCATGTAGATAACCATGTAAATGTCGTTGTTCTACATTTTTCAAATTTCATCTTGGCTAGGTTTATGTGAAATCCAACGAACTGTTTGCATCTCCTTGAAAAGGTTCAAAATATTCCCTTACTCCAAAGCACCTCTCTTCAACCTACATTTGATCGGTACTGCGGCAGTCAGAGGTATAGATCTTGAAAAAAAAATGCTACACTCGTACAATGGCATTGGATGCGAAATTTGGTCAATTCCATGTATTAGGCTTAGTTAATTTCATGCGTTAGGCTTAGTTAAATTTATGTGTTGATTGATTGAATCCATGTTAAACTCGCTCAATTCAATTTGAAGCTCACTCAATTCTATGTTAGGACTCACTTGATCTGATGCTACGTGTAAGACCCGTAACCTAAACCGTACCATTCAGTCAGTTTCCGCAATTCTACCGGTCGAATTCCGGCAACCCTCGACCCATTTCCGACGTTGCGCATGATCCTAAGCCGAGTCCCGCATGCCGAAGTCGGCTCGACTCGAAACCTGTATCTTGGCGACCGCGCCGTCACCGCGATTCTAACGCTGCGACTCACACACCGACCCGATACCCAGGCTAGAAGATGTCGGCCTGCGTTCAATTCGAATATAACACCGCACGTTGCGAACTTCGAGGAAATCTCTACGAGATGTCCCATCAATCAAATCAATCACTCAAGTCAAGTCACACCTACCCAAGTACAACAACCCATGCCTCTCTCTTACACAAGCAAGCCCAAGTCCACTCTCTCTCTCTCTCTCTCTCTCTCTTTTTCAACTCTACCCATGCCCATGACATCATCCCTCCATCCCTCCCTCTCCTTTTATTTTATTTCTTTTTTTCTCTCTCTCTCATTCTCCCATTTTCTCCCTCTCACACGTCCAAACTCTTCTCTCCCTTCCAAGAGCAACTAGTGTGGCCCACTTTCCCCACCCCTCTCATCTCTCATTCACACCATCAAAAGTTCATCATCCACCATTAAAAGTCAAGCAAATGAGCATTGGAGTGCAAGGAGGCAAGGTGGAGTGCAAGAGGTGGGTGATCCACCGTCATTCTCATATTTTTTTTGGGCCACATGTGGTGGGACCCGTTTGATGTATGCATGTATGAAATGGAGGGCCCATAGTGGCGGGGTCCCTCCTCTATCTCACCGTGTATCTCTCTCTATTTCTCTCTCTTTCTCTCTCTTTCCCTCTCTTTCTCTCTTCTTTAGGATGAAGTGGACCCCACCAATATGTTAAATCTACTCCATCCATCAAATAGGGTGGCCCGCCTCATTTTAGGAGAGATCCACCCCCCTATTTAGAGTAAATAGTATATTATAATATTTTATTAATATTTATATATATGGTGGGCCATGATCATGTGGGACCTACCTTGATGAACGTGGGCCACTCACGTGTGGGACCCACCATGAGGCAGTGTTTATCCAAACCGTCCAGCGTCCAGAGACGCTGGACGTAGGCGTACTGCATGCCTGACAAAAAAAAAATAAAAGGAAGAAAAAGTTACCTTTTTTAGTGGGCTGCTCATGCAGGCCCCACCTTGATGTATGTATGTGATCCACGCCGTCCAATCTATTCTCCAGTATACTTTAGGCGTTGAGCCAAAATTTTAAGGCGATCTGATCATCAGGTGGGCCATAACATCTAAAACTATGAAAAGACATGCCAGAACGTATAAAAGTACTCGGTGGGACCCACCTGAAGTTTGGATGCAGCTGAAACTCGTTCTGGACGGGTAGAACAGTGGGACACACATAATGGGTGGGCTGGATTGTGAATCACATCTCGTTGGGCCCCAAAAAAAAAAAAAAATCAAAAAAATCAAAAGCAGCAGCAACAGTCGCTGGCGGACGGACGGGCTGGGCCTCACGGCCCAGCTGTGGACCCCACCATGATGTATATTTGATATCCACACCGTTCATCGGGTGGGCCACTCCCTGAGGTGGTCCCACTCCAAAAATCAACCGTATACGGAACTCAGGTGGGCCATAGCATCTAAAATCATGTAAAGACGTACTTAAACATATAAAATCACTTGGTGGGGCCTACCTGAAATTTGGATGCGGCCGAAACTTGGTCTGAACGGTCAGTCAGGTGGGACACACATACTGAGTGGGTTGGATTTGTGAACCACCTTATGGTGGACCCAGGTCCACGTGACCCTCATCAACAGGTTGGTGGCAAATAAATATCACGGTGGACCTCTCTGGCCGTGTGGCCCTACGAACAGTTGGGTGACAAATAAACATTACCGTGGGCCCCCCTAGCCCACGTGACCATACGAACGATTTGGATGGAAAATAAATATTATGGTGGGCCCTGGCCCACTTGTTCTTACGAACAGTTTGAATGGCAAATAAACACTCCAGTGGGCCCTACCCAAGGTCCATGTGACCTTATGAATAGGTTGAATGGCAAGTAAACATCCTAGTGGGCCCCTGGTCCGTGACCTTTTGAATAGATTGGATGAAAATAAACATTTCAGTGGGCCCTACCCTAGGCCCATGAGACCTTATGAGAAGGTTGGATTGAAAATAAACATTATGGTGGGCTTCACATGAGGCCCACTTGGATGCATATGGGCTGATGTGTTTAGGCCCATCTTGTCATATTTTTAGGCCCATTATTGAGCCCCATTTTGATATGTATAAGGCCTATGTGATTAGGCCCGTTTGATTCACATGAAGCCTATGTGATTGAGCCCATTTTAATACATTTCAGGCCCATGGATGATGGCCCATTGCAATGTACCTAGGGCCCATTGGTGAGAGTCATTGAGGTGGCCCACTTGATGAATATAAGGCCTATGAGATACGGCCCATTTGATGTATTTAGGGCCCAGTGGGATGTACTTAAGGCACATTGCAATGTGTGATTCCACCAGGATTTATTTAATGGTATTTGAGGTGAGCCGAGCCTTGGGGACAATGTTGGTTTGACGTCCACATTGTACGAGTAATGTTGGTTCGATGTCCACATTATAACTCTCCCTGAGGCCACTGATAGGCCGTGTCTGATTTCATGTAGGCCATATAGGCCCATCTTCATTGAGAGGATAGTTTATTGCTTTATAACATGTTTAGCATGGCCCATGATTCATGATCATACGCATCATATGTATGCTTGAGATGAGGAGTGTCTGATAGCATATGCCTTCGGGCAGACTGTTTACGGGCTCCCTGATAGGCGGTGTTGCCCTACATGAGCGCGTGCTTCACGCGGGATGGTTGCATGATTGGTAGTGTGGTTCATGCATTTGCATCTGTATGATTGAGATATGCCCTAGTGACATCAGGGCCATAGCCTCCACAGATATATCGTGGTTGGCTGGTTGGATACCGAAAAATCTTGTTCCAAGCAATTGGGGCGCCATAGATGTCCCTGGGTGAGAGTCCCTGAACCCGATGGTACCAGAGGATGACTCCAACGTCGAGACCGAGTGGATATATGAGCGCACGAGGGCCGAATACCATGAGGCCACGTCTCCCACTGTGTCGTAGTCGGTTGGAAAGGAGTGGTGGCCTTACTCGCCCGAGAGCAGGGGGCATTACTAGGCTGAGTTTGACCAGCTCCGAAATGGGTTCGCTATCGACGTGCCGGATAGGTATTGGCTGACTATTGGCCAGGCGGATAGTGAGGTTTCTTACGCTCACTTGGACTGTGCTGCTTGGAGAGAGACAGTGTCATTTGGAGTGTACTGAACCCCGGTAATTATCCATACTGAGAACTGTATTGATTCGATGCTCTAGTGAGGAGTTGCATTGGTATGAGGATTGACATGCTTGACTTACATATTGCATCGCATGGCCTTGGTATGGCCGATAGCATTCACATCTTGTACTGCATAGCCTTGGTACGGCTAGTTGCATTTCGTACTCATCAGCATGATTTCGCATTACTCCGGCATTGCATTCTGAGCACGTTCGCACACACTTACACCGCCCTCTAAGCTTTCTATAAGCTTATGCACGATTGATGCGTGCAGGTGACGCCAGGACGCAGTTGTAGTCTCACCGCAGTTGGAGCGTGCCGCCGAGCTTTTGGAGTTTTTGTTATTTGCACTACCTTGTATTTCCCTTTCTACGCACTGTATTCAAAGTTTTTGTTCATAGTGGATTTTGTGATGGTGTTCTTGTGGTTATTATTCGTGGGTTATGCTTGGTTATGCTCATTACGAATCAAATGGATTATCAGAAATCCTCCTTGTAGCATCCCAGGATCGGAACCTGGTATATGGGTGCCGGGAGTCGAGAATGGGGTACTACGGAGGCTGTCGGCGCCGGATTCGGTGATCGGGAATTTTGTGAGCCCGGTCTCCGAGTTCGGGGCGTGACACTACGCTTGTTGAATTTCATGTTTACCCTGCTCAATTTCATGCTAGGATCGCTCAATTTAATGTTTGCCCAGCTTAATTTTATGATAGATAAGGTCAATTTAATGTTTGCCTCATAAATATCATACTAGGATCGCTCAATTTAATGTTTGCCCAGCTTAATTTCATGGTAGATAAGGTTAATTTAATGTTTGCCGCGATAAATTTTATACTAGGATCACTCAATTTAATGTTTGCCCAGCTTAACGTCATGGTAGATAAGGTCAATTTAATGTTTGCCGCGATAAATTTCATGCTAGGATCACTCAATTTAATGTTTGTCCAGCTTAATTTCATGGTAGATAAGGTCAATTTAATGTTTACCTCGATAAATATAATGCTAGGATTGCTCAATTTACTGTTTGCCTAGCTCAATATTATCCTATGCTCGCTTAATTTACAGTTTGCCCATTCAATATCCATGTAGTGCTCACTTAATTTAATGTTTGCCCCGCTCAATATCATGTTATGTTTGCTCGAAGAAATGTTTGACCAGCTCAATATCACGCTATGCTCACTCGAAATATTGTTTGCTCACATCAATATTATGATATGCTCGCTCAATTTATCGTTTGCCCAGCTCAATATCATGCTATGCGCTCTCGATTTAATGCTTGCTTGCATAGCTGAATTTATAGTTTGTCTCGCTCAATTTTCAGTTTGCACCATTTAATTTCATGCTTGCAGGGCAAATGTGTTGGATTTTCTTTCTGAATTTTTCAGTTTGTCCCGCTCAATTTTATGTTTTCCCCGCTTTTTTTCATGCTTGATCCGCTCATTTCCGTGTTTGTCCCGCTCAATTTCATGTTTGCCCCAATTTCATGCTTGCCCTACTCAATTCCTAGTTTGCCCCGCTCAATTTCATGCTTGCCCTGCTCAATTCCTAGTTTGCCCTACTTAATTTCATGCTTGCCCTACTCATTTCCTAGTTTGCCCGGCTCAATTTCATGCTTGCCCCACTCATTTCCTAGTTTGCCCCGCTCAATGTTATGCTTGCCCCGTTCATTTGCTAGTTTGCTCCGCTCAATTTCATGCTTACCCTGCTCATTTCCTAGTTTGCCTTGCTCAATTTCATGTTTGCCCCACTCAATTTCATGCTTGCCCTGCTCATTTGCTAGTTTGCCCTGCTCAATTTCATATTTGCCCCGCTCATTTCCTAGTTTGCCTTGCTTAATTTTATGTTTGCCCTGCTCAATTTCATGCTTGGCCCGCTCATTTTCTAGTTTGCCCCGCTCAATTTCATGCTTACCCTGCTCGTTTCCTAGTTTGCCTCGCTCAATTTCATGCTTACCCCGCTCGTTTCGTAGTTTGCCTCGCTCAATTTCATGTTACTCCCGTGAATTTCTTGTTTGCCCCACTGAATTTCTATTTTGACCCGCTCAATTTTCAGGTTGTCCTACTGAATTTCATATGTGCCCCGCTCAAACTGATCATGCTTCCCTCGCTCAATGGAATGATAGATAACGTCACAAAAATAAACAAGCACCACTTGAAACCATTCATTAACGATGAAGGTCCTTCATTATTCAATCGAGTTTTGTCGTATGGCATGGTTCCATTGATTTACGATTCACTGATAATGTATCATTGTATTGGTTTTCAGATAATGGCTGCAAGAATCATGTGCTCTTTTGGCGGGGAGTTAGAATTTGAAAACAAGCAATACTCGTACATGGGTGGAACATCAAAACAAATGACGCTACGTCTTGAGACAACGTACGAGGAGCTTCGATATAGAATTTATAAGATTATTAGGAGCAGACCAGAAGATTGTGATATCAGGATGAAAGTATTGAATCCTTGCACTAACGAATCAATACCTCCAATCGAAATTGAAGACGACGATGACGTTAAAGAGTTATTGTCTTACCAGTTCGAGCATTCGGAAAAATTCATCTCGTTAGTCATCGAAACAATCCAACACATCAATACCACAACATATATGGACAGTGTGGCTGAGGAGTATGGCGTAGAATTCAAATACAATCCTTCTCCATTACAAGTGGTAGTAAGCAATGATCAATTACCCGAGCTGCCGCAAACAGTAAACTTCGTGACTCAGCAAGTTAGTGGTGCAGTTGACATTAACAGTAATTATGAATACAAGACATCGCCGTTAGCATCAACAACAGATCTGCCATTATCATCTACCATCCCATCTGTGCGTGTAAGCGACATTCCGCTTCGAGACCTCCCCGAAACATCAAACCTTATGACTCGTCAAGGTCTCGCACCATTTAATGATGATGTACTCGTCAATGCAAAAATGCTGGAATATACTGATTTGTTATGTGAACCGACCGATATAGCTGAAGGGCAAATGTTTAAGGACAAGAGTCGGTGCCAGTATGTTTTGAGTCAATTTGCAATTCGGAATAATTTCCAGTATAGAGTACTATACTCAAATTCGAGCAGATTTACCATGGTGTGCTTCGAAGATGCATGCAAATGGAGGGTTCATGCATCTCGGATGAGTGATACAGGTATATTCAAAATACGGACTTATGCATCAAAACACACGTGCGGTGTGACATGGATGAAGAGCGATCACCGGTAAGCTAGCAGTAAGCTAGCGTTGATCTGGTTATTAGCTGCATTGAACAACGCTTAGGGTTGAGGCCACGTGACAGCCATGCAAGAGAAATATAATATTCATATCAGTTATTAGAAGACATAAAAAGCTAGGGAGCTTGCAATTAATCGCGTGATGGGGTCTTACGAAGACTCCTACAATCAACTCCCTTTGTATTTGCATGAGAATAGGTTAAGGTTTAGGTTTAGGAAATCAGGTTCGGGACTGAGTATAGGTTTGGGTTTTCAAGTTTACGTTTAGGTTAAAGAGTTGAGATTAGGATTAGGTGTAGGTTTAGGTTTAGGGATTTGAGAATACATTTAGGTTACAGGTTTAGGTTTAGGTTATAAGTGTTGGTTTAGGTTTAAGTTAGGTTATAGGTTAAGATTTAGGGAACTAATAATAGGTTAAGGTTTAGGTTTAGGAAATCGGGTTCAGGACTAGGTTTAGGTTTGGGTTTTCAAGTTTAGGTTTAGGTTAAGGACTTGAGATTAGGATTAGGTGTAGGTTTAGGTTTAGGGATTTGAGAATACATTTAAGTTTTAGGTTTTAAGTATAGGTTATAGGTTTAGGTTTAAGTTAGGTTATACGTTAAAGTTTAGGGAATTGAGAATAGGTTAAGGTTTAGGTTTAGGGATTTGAGAATACATTTAGGTTTTAGGTTATAAGTGTACAATATAGGTTTAGGTTTAAGTTAGATTATAAGTTAAAGTTTAGGGAATTGAGAATAAGTTAAGGTTTACGTTTAGGGATTTGAGAATACATTTAGGTTTTAGGTTTAGGTTTTGAGCAGGGGCAAACATGAAATTGAGTGGGGGCAAACTAGAGAATCAGCAGGACAAACATGAAGTTGAGCGGGAGAAACATGAAATTGAGTGGGGCAAACTATAAATTGAGCAGGGCAGGCATGAAATTGAGCGGGGCAAACATGAAATTGAACGGGGCAAACTAAGAAATGAGTGGGGCAAGCATGAAATTGAGCGGGACAAACTAGAAAATAAGTGGGGCAAACATGAAATTGAGTGGGGCAAACTAAGAAATGAGCGGGGCAGTCATGAAATTCAGTGGGACAAGCATGAAATTGAGTGGGGCAAACATGAAATTCAATGGGGCAAACAAGGAAATGAGCAGGGCAGACATGAAATTGAGTAGGGCTGACATGAAATTGAGCTGGGGAAACATAAAATTGAGTGGGGGAAATATGAAATTAAATGGGACAAACTGGAAAATCAGCGGGGCAAACATGAAATTGAGCGAGGGAAACATGAAATCAGCGGGGCAAACTATAAAATCAGTGGGGTAAACATGAAATTGAGCGGGGGAAACATGAAATCAGTAGGGCAAACTAAAAAATCATTATGCCCACTGTTTTCCGTGGTATGATTCACTTGATATTTTGATATGCTTCAATTTGGGGCTCAAGCCCTTAAATTAGATGGAAAAACAGATGGATGACGTGGATATACTATAGGAAATGGATTAGCTACTCCCCCTGCCACCAGTCAATGACTGGTGTTCGGTACTCTGTGGGACCCATCATCTATTTTTATAGATTATTTTATCATATTATACAAAAATTGAGGTATATCCTGATCTCAATTGGACCACATTACAGGAAATAATGTTTAATGAACATCGACCATTAAAAACTTTTTAGGGGCCATAAAAGTATTGGGTCAAGATGAACTTTGTTTTTAGCCTTCATCTGGGTCTTTATCACCTAACAAACAGATTGGATTTCAGACAAACAGTATAGTGGGCCTCAGGAGGATTTAAATGATGGATATCCAATCACCATTGTTTTCCTCTAGCGGGCCACCAGCCAAATTTCCATCTAATTTGGGGCTCAACCCCTTAAATTAGATGGAAATTGAGCGGACAAAATGGATGAACGGAATGGATGAAACACGTATACCATGGTGGGGCCCACAGAGCACCGACCACCAGCCACGTACACCATGGTGGGACCCACAGAGCACTGACTACCAGTCACGTACACCATGGTAGGGCAAAAAAGCACCGACCACCAGCCACGTACACCATGGTGGGGCCAAAGAGCACTGACCACCAGCCACGTACACTATAGTGGGGCCCACGGAGCAACGACCACCAGCCACGTAGATCATAGTGGGGCCCACAGAGCACTGAAGGAGTAGCCAATCCATTTCCTATACCTATACATTCAATGTGGGCCTAACTGAGTTTAAAATATACCTGTGCTGCGTGCTTTCTTCGCTGGACTGAACATTTTCAGAAGAAGACAAATATTGATAAGGGGGCCCACAAAAAGGGGTTTTTTGTCTTTCTAACCGGGCGCAGAAAAGGGGTGAAAGCAACGACAGTGAAGTAGCAGTGGAAAGGGAAAGGAAAAGGAAACGGTTGAAAGGGAGAAGAAAAATAACGGCAGTGAAAAGAGTATGTAAAAAGGAGGTATATTTTTGACCTGAAATTCGTAATCTGCACGTGCGGGTCTAAGTTGCAAAAGAAGATTTGTCTTCTTTCATAAAAATAGCTGGCTAAAAGGTGGGGTCCACAATCCTAAATTTCTCGTAATTCAACTGCGGGGCCTGGTAAAAAGAGATTGAAGAAATCGATATGTCAATTTTTCCCAAGGACACCACGGCGCAAGTTAGACAAGAGCCTATCGGACAGCGAAGAGGAGGATCCCACAAAGGGCAAAAACCCTCAACGCGTTGCAGCTGTCCACTTAATATTTATAGAAAACCTTTCAGTTGCACTGCTACGGTTCACATGGTGGATAACTTCCAACGTATTAAGTGCATATGACATCCAACCCGTCTAATAGGTTGGTCCCACCATGAGGGTCACCTTGAGCAAAAATCAGCCAAATGTCTACCAACCGATAAATAACAAAAACATGTGTGGTCCACTGGATTAATGGATATGGCTGGTCTTTTCATAAGGTGATTCTCTTGATAAGGCCAACCTACTGGATGGGTTGAATGTCATGTGTGGACTGTTGGGTTGGATGGCCCATAAATTAGTACCTAATTAGTATGTAATTTTAATCTGGTACCCTTTTTAAAAATTTATAAAATTTTTAATATATGATATTTTAAGAAAATGCTTTCATCCCACCCCTTTTAAAATTGTTTCTCTTGGTGTAGACCACCTTATTCATGAATTGTTCTGATTTTTAGATCCTGAGATTAAATTTTTGTATGACATATAATAATTAAGTAAATTTCACATGATCATTATGGTGGGCCCAATAAAAAATAACAGTGGATGTCTTTTTTTTTTTTTTTTTCCAATTATTTCATTTGGTGGGGTCTATTGAAATCATATGTTATCCTAGTTTTTTGGCTATTGATCTAACGTAAGATTACATATCTAATGGACGGAGTGGATTTCATATATACATTAAGGTGGGCCCTGCTAAAAATCTGCATGGTGGCACTCTCATAGTTGTCTCTCATAATTGTTTAAAGAGATTTATGCTATATATATATATGTATATATGGGAAAGGTACAATGCGCTCAAGTTGATGATAAGCTCGGTCGAGCTGTGTGGGCCCCACCGTGATGCGTGTCGACCATCAACACCATGCATTAATTTGATGGGTCCCCTTTAAATTATGGGATATCCCAAAAATCAGCCGTATACAGAACTCAGGTGGGCCATACCATCTAAAATTATGTGAAGACACCGTTAAAACATATAAAAGCACTTGGTGGGGCCCACCTGAGTTTTGCATACACCTGAAACTTGGTCTGAACCCTCATTCAAGTGGGACACACAAAATGGATGGGCTGGATTTGCAAACCACATCTCGGTGGGCCCTCAAAAATGGTTATGAATGTTTTAATGGTGCACGACCCCTCTCCACTTCTGTATGTGGTGTGGCCCACACAAGTCACGGATTGACTTGATTTTTGAGACCTAGGCCCACGATGGAATGGTGCATCTGACTGATGGGGTAGATGTTCGAAACGCATCACGGTGGGGCCCACACAGCTCGACCTCATGGGACAGACTCGTGAGGTCGAGCGCATAGTACCTTTTCCACACACACACACACACACACACACACACACATATATATATATATAGGGATACTCCACGAGCCCCTTGTGATGTGTTTCTGAAGTTCACTCCGCCATTGGTAGCCTGCTTCAATTTTAGGTGTAGGGCTAAAAAACCATACCTGAACCATTGATTGGAAACAAGTGGACCACACAATTGGAAATAGCCTACATCTGCCTTTTAAACCATTTCCCTTGTATGGCTCACCTAAATCATTGATTGCCTTACTTTTTGGGCTCCAAGCCTAAATTTGTGTGGCATCTAATAGTTGAGTGTATTTCACATCATCATCATAGTAGCCCTAATGGTGGACAAGTCTCTTCCAACTATTTCTTTTGGTGTGGCCCAACTCTCTTCCAGCTATTTCATTTGGTGTGGCCCATTTGACACATAGGTCAGCTTGATTTTTGTACCTTAGGGCCACTATAGGATTACATCTAATGGTCAAGTGAATTTCACATACATATCAGGGAATTTTTTTTTAAAAATTATTATATATACACACACAGACACAGACACACGTGCGCGCACACACACACACACACTTTACATGTGGAAATTTCTTCAGGCAGTTATGAGAATGACAAACCCCTCCTCCCAAATATTTGGTGGGGCCCACCATAATGTGTATCTGAAGCCTCCTTTGTCAATTAGATGTGTAATACCATGCTATGCCCACAACCAAATGATAGGGCTGACTTGTGATTCACATGGGTCATACCAAAGGAAATAGTTGAGAGAGAGATTATCACCATTAGGGGTGTACACAGGTCGGGCCGAGTCGAACTGGCCTCAGCCCGTCCAGGCTCGTTCAACAGCCACACAAGGCCCGAACTCGACCGGGCCTGGTCACCGGGCTAACATCTCCAACCCGAACCGGGCCCGACCCGAGTTCGGGTCAGTTTCGAACCTTCGAGTTCGGGCTAGTTTCGAACCTGAGTTCGGGCCAGTTTCGAACCTTACAGCAAGTTCATGGGAAGGGCTTTGGCAGGTAATCTGCGTCCCATTACAAGACCCTCGATCAACGGTTTGGATAGTTGAAGTATAGACTCCACAAAAAATCTAACCAGTCAGGACATTTACATACCTTTACATACATTTGACAAAGCATAAAATAAAATATTTTATACAAATTAAATACAGTCATACACGGGTTGGGCCGGGGCAAGTCGGATTTTGGACCGAGTCGGGCTGAACTGGGAGGTATCCGAACTCGGCCTGAACTCACTTTCGGGCCTAGAAAATTGGCCTGTCCTGATCCAAACTCATTTCGAGTCAGGCCGAGTCGAACGAGCTAACCGGGCTAGCCCGGTTTGTGTACACCCCTAATCACCATAGACTCTTTTACAAGGTCCAGTGTGATGATTGTTGGGATATGGAGTTTGAAAAACTATTTAAATAAAATAAATTTAAATTAAGAAAAAGAGAAAACTTATCGGTTTATAGAAGTCAAGGCGTGACATGAGTCACTCGGCTTGAAATCGAATTTGCTCCCCTTGGACAACATCCCAAGTGCAACAGGTTTCCAGAGTAATCGACCACCAGGATACAACGACTATGACCCGGTCCCAACGGTGCACTCACTGTACACGAGCTCGAACCACTTGTAGTCTTAACTCGAACTAGAAAATACTTAAACAAAGTTTTTAAAGAGATAACCAATTTTCTAATCCATCTTAAAACCAAAAAGTAGAAGTCTATTTATAGACTCTGAAAAGACACCCTTAAGGGTGTAGAGACACCCTTTCACAAAGGGTTGTGACTATTGGGTTTAAACCCAAGTGGTGCGACCCTTAGGCTTCAAAAGACACAACTTTTCAAAACAAAAATTGAAAGGATATAACCTTTTAGTGAAAAGACACATCCATAGGCACATGTGCTCCTATGGCCATAGCCATGGTCCGTCTTAACGGATATTTTGAAACACTAAATTATTTTAAAATAATTTAAAATACAACAATTCCTCACATATTTCAAAATTTTTGACATTTTGGGTCAAGATGGAAGAATTGTGCAATGGTATCGGTGTCACTATAGACTTGAACCGACATTAGAGTAAACATGATAGGTCTACAGGAATCAAATGACATCATAGTCTTGAACCTGATTCCTTTTGATGTAGATCGCAAGTACATGCTACTCACACAACTTTTCCACTACAAGTGATTCTGTAGCTTGGTGCGTTTTGGCCATACACCATTACCTGAATTTCATGAGTGCTCTAGATAATTTGCGTAGATTCTCACAGGAAGCGGCTTCTACCTCTACACCCATATAGGTAAATTCCATCAAGTGTACGCAGCAATTGGGTACACCACCAAATATATGGCTATGGATTCATTAAGAGTTCAAAAACTCATCCTTCTTCATTGTTGCTTGCACTGTACACCATAGAAGGGGCTCATTTGTATCAGTACACTCGTCTACCTCGTGTCTTGTTGTTTACCCATTGAACCTATCTAATAGGATTTATACTCATATAGGTTGGGTTGCCAACACTGGTAGCTCATATATTAGGTTCAGCCCCATTTCCTTCGATGTATCATTGACTAATATTTTAAATAGTCACTTGGTTAGAGGATTTATGACCCGTAGGCCTTTTACCTTCACCCGTCTTTGCTTCGTCAAGCTTTCGCCTATTATAGAAAATTCACCATTGTTACCTCTCATATGAGTTTGGTCATGTCTTAGTCCCATTGTGGCTAATCATCCTTTCAGATTAGCTAGAGATCATTGTATTGACAAACTATTATCTCACGAACTAGCTACTTAGAAACGAGTCTATGCTTAGGCTTAGTCAAGTCTTTGGCAGTCAACTGCATCCTCTTTGACTATTCATACCTCAAGCCAACACATACCAAACTCATTTTTAACCACACAGAGAATTACGATTCCATCAAGCAACAGATACCGGCTCTGAATACAACCAACTTTCTTATCCTTGAATGTACTTTTACCATTCAAGTAACTTTACCAGCCCACCATTCAACCAACTAGTGGTAAAGTCAATCGAATTTATTGTATCTGCAACACAAAGAGGCTGGAGTAATCTGTCATGCATAGACGACTAAACTAACATAGAGTATAACCTTCATATAATCATATTGCAACATCGTCATGTTATCACATGTTCCCTAACACATGAAAGGTTGACCAATTTATCAATTAGTGATTAGAATTCAATACAATCAATGGATATTTGACAACTGAATATGAATGAGAAATGTCCAAGTTCATTATCAAGTATCTTGATCAACGGATTGAACAATGGGCTTCATAGGTGCATAAGTTTGGCCATTAGATATATTTGTTGATGGTAAAACAACATAATCTCACATGAATACCAATCCCAAATGTCCAAATCTAGCCTCCAATGAGAATAGAATATAACGTAAAAATCTCATTGATCCAACAATCATTTTTAAATTCAAACCACTAATAATTTTCTTTCTTACCATTCATTTGATGGCTACCAATTTGATCATTAAAACATGTAATATGTTTAATTCCAGACACTTTGTCTCAAAGATCTACATGTTAACATAAAACATATGCATATTGATCCATAATATTCAATATATGGTTTCCTTAAATCTTCAATTTTATATATGTCAACCCATTTATCAAATACTTATTGACTAAACTTATACTCTATGGGTTAAGTGGTTTATCTAAATGCATCCAAGTGTATCTTCACAATTTCATATTTAGCCTCGATAGATATATCTATGGCCCACTTGATAAATCTATTAATAAAAATCTTTCATAGGAACCATCATATGAATTGACTGAATTTAACAGGTGTTCTAGGTTGGCACATGATCGGATAGAAATAACATTTCCTCCGCCCTTCTAAGCAGGTAATATTGTCTACAAAGTATGGTAAACGATGCCAAAAGTGAATATAACTTGTCTCATAAATTAAACATGCGCACTAGTCACTTTATCAATAATTTTATATATAAGAGCAATAATATTAATCATTTATAGAAAAGTAGCGATAAGTGTGTCAAACAGTTAAGTGATATGTATTGACGGTCCGTCTGCTATTGGACCCAATATTCTATAATATCACTTTCTACATAATAAAATGTAAGTCAGAATTAACATTGAATTAAGACACATTCACTATTAGTCTACTTGAGAAACTTAAGTCATCATTTGCTTCATGTAAGTGAAACTTAAGGGAGACAAGCATTCATATAATATGAGTTATCAAGTACTCGATATTTAGAAAAGTAGCACACATGAAAGATCTATACTTTTCATCTATTGAGCCCGCAAAAGGTAATATTTTAAAAATACACCAGCCCAATCATCCCACATAGGCCAATATAATATTTGTATGGATTTATAATTTTAGACCCTTGTAATGCATCTAAGTACATAACCCCCACAATTTAAAATCTTTATAAATGAGATCTTTTCCACATATGTACAATATCTGAGTGTCTATGTATCAGGAGTCGTACATTGTTTAATGTTTCATATTATAATTGGAATAATATATTTTGTACATGTAACACATGAATACAAGACTTGAACATATCAATCATTAACCTACATATAATGGATCAAATGTCATAAGATACGTGCAATGATACAAAATGAATAATGTGCGTTGTCTATAGATATATAGTAATAAGTGGGCCCATAGTTTGATAGATTTGGCCATTGATTTGATCAAGTTCAATATAGCATACTCATTTATTCCTTGTGTGCACTCATTATCATAAAGGTTATTCATACCAGTGATTGGTCCATATTACAACTTAATTTTTAGGTCACTATAAATACAAAGAAGGACCCATTAATAAACTACTCATGTTACAAATATGTGTACAATGACACCTTAGTGTGTAACCATGCATTTTATTGCATTTCTAAAGATCAACATCAATATAGCTATTCATTTTATGCACATCAATCACACAAAAATCAACTCCTTAACATACACTTAATCAAAATGATATGTTATATTTGTTCTAGCACTAACAATATAGTAGGCCCCATTTTTTCACGATTTATATCATGCACTCTTGTGCTACCCACCATCAGTCGCCATCAAATATCTTCCCAAAATCTCCTATCATAAAGTAGACAGTAAACCATCCACTTGTAGTCTATAAGTTGGACATGTAAAATTGTCCAATGGAAGAATATTTTGGTGACACATTATACATGGTCGGACACATTAACTGAATAGTCTTGATTATTAAAATTGGGCCCGGATTAGATTATCCAAAGATATATATCATATAGAATTATCGATTGGATGTGTATGACCACAGTGATATATTAAAGTATTAAAATGTTGCCTAGGAGAGGAAACTCATAAGAGTATAAACCTATGAGCAATTAGGATAAAAGATTCAAACCGTCCACTTTATTTCCATTGAACAAGTGATTAGAGTATCAGTCTATTATTACTTTTTTTTTTTTTTACATCCCTTTAGATTTGAGTCATTTTCACCTATTTATTTATTTATTTATTTAATGAGATTGTCCAAGAAATCTCATTATTGGGACATTCAAGTCTTTTCATATTTGGTAATTTTGTTCTCATGTGAGGTCCATCAGATCAGTGGACTAGATCAAGGGTCATCGGAATGCCATTTTGCTCTCATGCAACATGTCAAGTTCATATAGAACTGTTATAACCATCAGATGCTCCTTGTTAAAACCTTAAGGGTTGCACCAGCTTGAAAATGATGGAAAAATACATAATTAACAATTACATTTCCCGATACCAAGAATTCTATTTCTGGCACGTACGTGATAGATTTAGATCCATCAACCGGTTGACCGTACAATGAATATTACCCATCTGCATGTGAGCAACTAGTAGACTTATGAGATAGTGATCACATCATTGACCTATCAGGCCCATTTTAGAAGATACTTTGGAAGATTACATTTTTAAGTTTCTTTCATATTTTTCTATTCCAAAGTTTTCTTTTTAACCATGCATGGTGGTCTATAAAGAAAAATTCCTAATATGATGAGAATCTCAACATAAAATCTCATTTTGAAATGCATTTTGGGTTGATCTTTATTGTACACGGATGTTGAGATTAGTGTATATCCTACTCAGTATGGTTCAACAGTTTGATTTATTTTCATGTGAAGGTTACGTTGGATCAAGTTATGAGAAAATAAATCACAACTTTTGAGATCTAAAAAGAAATGCTCATTAATGTCATATCATGATTTTGAGAAAATCTACTAAATACAAGCTTTCTTATGAGTGAACAGGGCCTAATATTATCTAAGAGGTAGGCACTATAGATTTCTTAGATTTTACATGTGTGTGATAGAATGACATGTCTTTGGGACATAAAAACCATATGTATGTCATAGCTCCAGTACCCAAGATAGCCTTAGTCCGACCCATCTGACAACTTGTGGATCATAATATGTGCTAACGGGGGTTACAACGAACCCGGCCAATTGTTCAGGAATCCATACCTCTTATATGTTTGATCATAGTCTAACCATTCTCATTTATAAATATCAAGATCTAAAGTACTCTAACCATTCTCAGTCGGTACATACCTTCACTTTTGTACATGTGGTCCAAAGAACTTACATAACAAGTATCTACAAGATCTTGACCATTAGATGAGATATGTCAATTCTAAATTATATGAGTCATGGCCCACAAATCAGGTTGGTGTGGTTTTATTTTGGGTTATTCCAGCTAAATAGATGCAACCGTAATTCTTAAATAGTTTTTCAAACACATTCGATTTCAAGATTGTTGAGACATGGAGTTTAAAAAACTACTTAAATAAAATAAATTTAAATTAAGAAAAAGAGAAAACTTATCGGTTTATAGAAGTTGAGGGGTGACATGAGTCACTCGGCTTGAAATCGAATTTGCTCCCCTTGGACAGTGTCCCAGGTGCAACAGGTTTCCAGAGCAATTGACCTCCAGGATACAATGACTATAACCCGGTCCCAGTGGTGCACTCACTGTACACGGGCTCGAATCACTTGTAGTCTTAACCCGAACTAGAAAATACTTAAACAAAGTTTTTAAAGAGAAAATCAATTTTCTAATCCATCTTAAAACCAAAAAGTAGAAGTCTATTTATAGACTCTAAAAAGACACCCTTAAGAGGGTAGAGACACCCTTTCACAAAGGATTGTGACTATTGGGTTTAAACTCAAGTGGTGCGATCCTTAGGCTTTAAAAGACACAACTTTTCAAAACAAAAATTGAAAGGATATAACCTTGCAGTGAAAAGACACATCCGTAGGCACATGTGCACCTATGGCCACAACCATGGTCCATCCTAACGGATATTTTGAAACACTAAATTATTTTAAAATAATTTAAAATACAACAATGATTATGTGAAATCCCCTTAAGCTATTAAATGTCATACAAAATTTAGTCATGCAATCTAAAAATCACGACAAATCTGTGTGTGATTCAGGTGGGCCACACTAAGGGATATGATTTTGAGAGTGGGCATCTATATTGTTTCCAATCCTGTGGTCCACCAAAATCACAAATGGGATTGGTTTTTAAACCCTAAACTTAAAATTGGGGTATACATTACTTTTGGTTTTTATAGGCCAAAAAAATATACTTTGCTTGTGTTGAGACAGGAGGTTAATTTTGCTGGGGTAAATTAGACTTTTCACCTTATATTTATAAGAGAAATATTTTTGATAAATATCAAAGTCGAATATCATATGTTCCTAAGATTATTTTATAAAAATCTCAATAAAATAAAATAAAATAAAATAAAATAAAAAATTCCCTTAAGCTACATCAGTAATTTAAGTATTTTTTAATAAGTTATTTTTTTGGGTTTAGGGTTTCGATTAAGCTGACCTTCTGGCAAGACCATAGGTAAGAGAGTCTACCAATTAAAGCACTGTTGTTTATCAAATCTCATCATTTTACAATCTTCTTTTCAGTAATCTAATTAATGGCCTCCTATCAATGGTCAGGATTGTTTGATCAGTGCGGTTCCTAAACTGGCGAGTCTAAACGGACAGAAAATCACACTACATTCCTCACTACTCGATCGTGATGAAATGTTTAATTAAAGGTGGGTCCCACATCTTGATAGTCTGGATAAAGAATTAGATCAGTCTACTTACCATGTGACATGTAAACAGCCAATGAGTTTCTAATTTCTGTCCATTTAATGCGTGAACCATTCTGATTCTTGGCCAGATCATCTACGCAGTGGCTCCTGTTTAAATGGATGGTTTGGATCTCACACCCACATGCCACGAATCATAAGGGGAGACATGTAGTCGGGCTACTTCATGCCCTGCCAAAGTTCCTGCGCTAGAAACTTAGGTGGGACCCACTGTGATGTTTATTAGAATTCCATCTCGCATCCGTTTTTTGAGATCATTTTAGAACATAAGGCAAAAAATGAGCCAGATCCAATACTCAAGTGGGCTGAATATGTGAGGATTGAACCATCCACAGTTGAAATATTCGTCAGGCCACAGAAGTTTTGAATCAGGCTAATATTTGTGTTTTCAGTTCATCTTAGGAATGATGTTACGATCCTCATGGATGACATGTAAACATCACTCTGGACCTAGGAAGGTTTCAACTCTAGTAATTTCCCTACCCACTTGAGTCTTGAATCTTTCTCATTTTTTGTTTCAAGTATTAAAAGAAGCTCAAAAAACGGATGGACAGGATGGATTTCTCACAAACATCACAGTGGGCCCCACCTAAGTTTTGAGGCAGGAACTTCCTGCCAAAGGCTTTTGCAGGAAATCCACGTCCATGTTTTTAACCATTCAATTCTCTCCTAGATGACCATATAAATTTTCACTAATTGTCCTCATTTTTTGAACCATTGCTCATCTACAAGGTTGGCCCACTCATCATGCATGCCACCAATATATTTGAGTATCGAATTTTTGTCAATTCTTTCTAAGCACCACCTTTCTCAAACAGCATGGCCCACCTGATGAGCCTACAAACCTAACTTTTGGTTAGTAGGCACGTCTCCAAGGAATCCTAACCTCTGATGTCTGTATCCTATCCTGTGATTTGTTGGAAGGTTAGGTACTCGGGCAGCTTCGGGATCTAACAAGGTGGGTGGACCAATGACTGTAGGGCCTACTGTGATGTACGTGCCGCCGTCTATGACGTTCATTCATCCGTTTCGATAGATTATTTTAGATCATGATTTTAAAACTGAAGTAGATCCAAATCTTAAGTGGGCCACAGTACAGTATAGGAAACAACGGTGATTGACTATTAAAAACTTCTTGTGGGACACAAGTTTTGGATCAACCTGATATTTATGTAGTCACTTCATCGAGGTCTTTGTGACCTTATCGATAATTTAAATGGCAAATAAACATTCCAGTGGTCCCCTAAAAAGTTTTTAATGGTGGGTATTCAATGACTATTGTTTTTTTTAGTGTGGTCTAAGTAATATTATGGATCTACTTTATTTTTAGGATGCTTGAACATTGTCCCATGCCTGAAGAATACGCAGCCAATATGCTCTCAATTTCTTAGCTTTTTTCCATCAATAGGTCACGTGAAGATCTTCACGCAGCCAATATGCTCTCAATTTCTTGGCTTTTTTTCCATCAATAGGTTACGTGAAGATCTTCACGCAGCGAATATGCTCTCAATTTCTTGGCTTTTTTTTTTTCCATCAATAAGTTCTGTTTATATTTAATTTGGTTGGTTTGAATGTGGGGTTAACTAACGAGTAAAAATGTGTTTGATTTGGAGTCACTGCTAATCAAATGAAACTTAGAATTTATAGCCAGTTAAAAACCCTATAATTGCTCAAAGGTCAGAGATTTATAAGAATTTTCAATTCAAGTGACTTGTGTGGTTGGTCTGCGATCGTAAATTTCGAGTACGGGCCTCGGTTATGGAAAACAAAGGGATTTGACACCCTTTTCTATCTCTATAATGCATGATCTCTACTTTATGAGATTTTACGATTTTTGTACGGATTCGGTAGAGTTTCAACATTATTGCATCTAGCCATGTAATAATTAGAAAAAAAAAAAGGAAAGAGGATTGTAGAAGTAAAATAAAAAGGTGGGTATGTGTATTGGTGATGTGTGGATTAGATTGTAAGTTGAATTGAGATGTGGGAAGGAAAATGAGAGACCTGACATCCTTTTCTGCAAAATGGATGGTCGGATATTCGAATCCCAACCCTACTCTTTTGACTTTAGTATCTTCTTTGGCTTTGTAAAATTCATGCTTTTTGTTAGGCAGAGCGACAACACCATCATCCTTTTAAGAGAGTAGAGAAGCGCTCAACAGAGCTTTGATCGGCCCTAGTCACTCCGACCCTTCCCAGTCTCCCACTCTTTGTCCTCTCTTTGTCTCAACATTTCTGTTTCTCTGTCTCTACCCACCCCTTTTTATCCGCAGCAAGCTGCTATAAATAGGTAGGGAAAGGTGACATATAAGGGCATAGAGAGAGAGAGAGAGTCATATCAATCCAAATCTACCACAGCTTCGGAAAAATAGTAGGCTTGTACGAAACGAAGCAATAAATAGGTAGGTAAAAGCAACACGTAAGGGCAAAGAGAGGATCACCTGCTGCAGCTTTAAAAAAAATAGTAGGTTTGGACGAAACAAAGTGAGTGGCCGGGCTGTGATTGGTCCAACGCACCAAATACCCAAAATCGGTCATAGGAGGAATGGTTTTGCACAGAACTGGTCATCCCATGACTGGCTCCGCGTATAACCAGTCTTTTGTGGATCGGTTTCTTAAAACCGCTCATGCAGCTACCTTTTACAAATTCAAGAGCGCCGGTGGCAATATTTAAAAATCCTTCATTGCTCTGCAAGTGAGACTTAAGCTACGCACAGCCTTGGGCCCACCCTCTGTGTGCCCTGACAATAACCGATTTGACCCGATGGGCGCGTTCGGGGTGTTGAGTGCTATATCTGTAATGCTTATGGATGCAAAACTATATAATGTTATGTGTGATGCGGTATTAGATGCAACGCTTATGACAAGTTTTAGCCTAGGTTGGATAAATCCACATTGACTCTCCCACTTGCCAAAGCGATAACCAACCAGTCCAAATTTCTGATGGGCAAGATCTTATTTACTCGGTGAACCAAAGAGCATATGTTTGAACTGATTGGGTGCACAATATTATGAATGCAATGTTATAGATGGGTAAGCGAGGGTGTTGAGAAGGGAATAAGTATTGCAAAATGCTTATATAAAGATGGATGAAGTTGATTGAAAGTTAGATGGTAGGATGAACGGTAGTAGTGTCATAGGTTGAGTGGCTTGGATTATGGCTTAGGTAGCTCAAGAGGCTAGGGATTTGGTTGGATTAGGCTAGACCTAGGTTAAATTCTTTCCTGCTACTCTTAATCTCCTTAGTGGAGGGATGGAAATGGGAGGCTAAGGGGGTTTCTCCTTGAATGGAGGGTTTTGGAAATGAGGTGTGTTGAAATGAGAAGGGGAGGGGGGGCTATAAATAGCCCTAAAGACACATTTTCTTATAATTTCTGACAAGTTCAGGGTTGAAAATGGGTTTAATGGCATAGATTTGAAATTACCACATGGCGAGATCTCAAGGGTTGGATTGCATGGCATAGATAGTACTTTTGGTATGAGGGAGGGGCACCGGATTCTTTTAAGCTTCTCACACAATTAACCCCTACAAAAGAGAGACTTCACCTGTGTTGCCTTTCCTTGCTAAGGCATGGGAGCTGCCACATAGCTGGCAGTACCAGAGCCACATGAAGCTCTCTTCTTTGGTAGGTGAGCTCCCATACACGTGTGAAGTCTCTGCTTTAGTGCTCGGTTACTGGTATGTTGGATTTTTGGACGGGCTTTGGGTATATGGGCTTGGATAAGGGTTGGTTTAGGGCTTGCTTTAATTAGGTGAGTGGACGGGGTAGGTTGACTCGGTGAGCTGACTAAGTGGGTTGACTAGTTTGAGTTCGTCTGGGTTTTGGCTAGGTTTGACTGGGTTCTAGGGTTAGGTTTGGATTGGTTGCGCAACACGCCAACAACGCAGTGAGCCTAGATCCAATCTCAGGCCTCACCCACAAACGACAAACAGGAAGAAACATAAACTAGAAGTAGATCAAAGCAATCCAAAAAACAAACCACAAGACAAGATATACGTGGAAACCCCAAACTAGGGTAAAAAATCACGGATGCAAACTTCCACTATGAAAAATAAAGATTACAAGGCAATATACTAACCGCTCCCTTGGAAGAATATAGAAAACCCTTTGCCCACACCTTAGAATTATTTTCCTAATATTCCAATACCTAGAAAAGCCCTAGGAACACCTATATATAGTTTAGGCAACTCCCCTTTCCGCATCCCAGTTGCGAAAGGACTTGCGACACGAAATCCATGCAAAATCGCAGAACAAATCTGCGTAACTACGACCGGTCGAGTAGACTTCACGACCTGTCGAGCGACCCCTATGATCGGTCTTGAATGGGCCACGATCGGTCGAGAACCTCGGGATCAAAAAACGATGCTCGCTGGACTTTGAGTCGAACCGGTCCATGACCGGTCGAGCCGGACCCTACGATCGGTCGAGCATAGCTACGACCGGTCGAAGACGGTCCCAGATGTGGCTCCGCATCTTAACAATCTCTCACTTGGAGACACATCGCCTTAAATCTTTATCTTCTTCATCCGGAGTGTACTACCTTCCCGTCTTCAAGCCTGAAGACCAATCAAAGCTGAACAGAGCTTCAGCTTCTCCTGTGTGACCGCTTTGGTCAACATATCCGTAGGATTCTCACTTGTATGAATTTTTTTCAGAGGAATCGATCCATCTTCCAGTAACGAACGTATGAAGTGATATCTGATGGCAATATGCTTGGTCCTTGAATGAAAGGCTGAATTCTTAGCCAAGTGTATTACACTCTGATTGTCACTATACAGCTTGCAATCTGCTTGCTTCTTACCAAACTCTTCCATAAAACCTTACATCCTCACCATTTCCATGCATGCTTCTGTAGCCGCAACATATTCTGCTTCTGTCGTACTGATAGATACTATCTTCTGTAACTGAGAGACCCAACTGACTGCAGCACTACCCAGAGTAAAAACATAACTTCTAGTGCTTCTTCTGCTATTGATATCTTCTACCAAATCTGAATCCACATAGCCTTGTAACTTGATTTCTGATCCACCATAACACAGCCCTACATCCTTAGTACCAACCAAGTACCTAAGGATCCACTTCACAGCTTCCCAATGTTCCTTCCCGGGGTTGTTCATGAACCTGCTAACAACTCTCACTGCTTGAGCAATGTCTGGTCTCGTGCTCACCATAGCATACATGAGACTCCCAATAGCTGACACGTATGAAACTTTAGCCATGTAGTCCCGTTCCTCCCGCGTCTTTGCACCTTGCTCCTTAGATAACTTGAAGTGGTTGGCTAATGAAGTGTTAACCAGCTTAGCACCTCCCATATTGAATCAATCAAGTACCTTGGCTATGTACTCTGCCTGTGACAAAACTAGTTTTTTATTTTTCCTATCACGTTTTATCCTCATGCCTAAGATTTGTTTTGCAGCTCCCAAATCTTTCATGGCAAATTCTCTAGACAGTTGTCTTTTGAGATCTGAGATGTCCTTTATGCTTGAACCGACCATAAGCATATCATCAACGTACAGAAGAAGGATGATGTACGACGTATCAAACTTCTTCAAATAACAAAAGTGGTCAGCATGACATCTCCTGAAACCGTTTCCCGACATGAAACTGTCGAACTTCTTGTACCACTGCCTCGGGGCCTGCTTCAGGCCATATAGACTCTTCTTCAGTCTACACACCTTGTTCTCTTTTCCTGGTGCCACGTATCTTATTGGCTGATGCATATATATCTCTTCTTCAAGGTCCCCATGAAGAAAAGACTATCTTAACATCTAGCTGCTCTAGATGTAAGTCCTCTGTGGCCATTATACTCAAGACCATACGAATCGTAGACATTTTCACCACAGGTGAAAATATTTCAGTAAAATCGATACTTGCCTTTTGTTGAAACCCTTTCACAACCAATCTGGCCTTGTACCGTTTCGAACCATCGTGCTCCTCCTTCAGTCTATAAACCCACTTGTTATGAAGAGCTTTCTTACCCTTAGGTAGAGTGACTAGCTCCCATGTATGATTAGACTCAAGAGAATCCATCTCATCATCCATGACTTGCTCCCACTTAACTCGTGTATCTGACTGTAATGCCTCTTCAAAACACTCTGGCTCACCATTATCTGTCAACAGTAGATAATGTAAGGAGGGTGAGTATTGGATCGTGGGTCTCCTCTCCCGAGTAGACCTCTTCACAACCGGTGTATACGGCTCTGCCTCATAATGCTCCTGTGCATAATCATCTTGTGTCATTGTAACACCCGTGTCCGGTAACTCTTCCATCTTTACGAATTCTTTCTCCTCGGCCTTATTTTCCTGCGCACTGTCCTTATGCATCACTTTTTCATTGAAGACTATGTCCTTGCTTCTGATGATTTTCCTGTTTTCAGCATCCCAAAAACTGTAGCCAAAATCAAGCTGCCCATAGCCTATAAATATGCACTCATGAATTTCGCATCCAGCTTGTTTCTGTGCTCTGCATCAATGTGAACATATGAAGTGTAACCGAACACTTTGAGATGTGCAGGGTTCACTTCTTTCCCAATCCACGTTTCTTCTGGTAGCCCACCATCCAATGGTGCTGAGGGACTTCTATTGATGAGATATGCGGCAGTATTCACAGCATCTGCCCAAAGGTCCTGGGCAACCCCGCATGTAACCTCATGCTCCTAGCGCGCTCAAGGATGGTTCTGTTAATGCGCTCAGCCACACCATTCTGTTGTGGTGTCCCTGAAATCATTTTCTGATGTTTGATTCCATTTGCTGTACAATACTCCTCAAATCTCTTATCACAGTACTCTCCCCCATTATCAGATCTGAGATATTTTACTGTTTTACCTGTCTCGTTTTCTACCATAACTTTTCACTTCTTAAATACATCAAATACATCAGATTTATGCTTTAAGAAATAGACCCATAGTTTTCTACTAGCATCATCAATAAAAGTAATAAAATAACGTGAGCCACCAAGATATAATACCTGTGCCGGTCCCCACACATCAGTGTGTACAAGTTCCAACATATGCATCTTTGGAGCGCGTCCCGTCTTCTTGAAGCTTACCCTCTTCTGTTTGCCATACACGCAGTCCTCGCAGAATTCCAAGTCAATAGACTTTAGCCCTGGTAGCTTCCCTTTTGACAATAGCACTTTCATCCCTTTGTCACTCATATGTCCCAACCTTTGATGTCATAACTGCCCATTCACTCCAGTTGATGCGACTGCGAGTGAACTATACAATCCTGAAGTCACGTATAAAGTACTTTCCTTCTTGCCTTGAGATATCACCAAGGCACCTTTTGTGATCTTCTAGGAATCACCGGTGAATGTCGTCACATAACCGGTATCGGCCAACTGCCCCACTGAGATCAAGTTACGTTTCAAACTCAGTACATGTCTGACCTCCTTTAATTTCAAAGACGTTCTGTCTTTCTGATTTACATGAATGTCCCCCTTTCCAACAATACTGCACGGCTCATCATCACCCAGGTAGACTCTCCCAAAGTCACCTGACACATAATCATGCAGAACTTCCTTACATGAAATGACATGAAATGAAGCACCCGAGTCTATAACCCATGACTCATTCCTCGCATCAAGAGACAAGATCAACGCCTCTGTGTCACTTTCCTTAGATAGATTCACTGAATCATTCCCGCCTTGAGAGCTTCCTTCTTATTTCTTGAGCGCCCTGCAATTACGTTTTACGTGCCCCTTCTTGCTGCAATGCCAACACTCGTCTTTGTCTTTCGGTCCCTTGGACTTCTTTCTCGACTTAGAACGCCCGTGTTTATTGCCTCATTTATTCAACGATCTACCTCTTCCTTCAACGTTTAGAGCATTCCCTGAATCCCTGAAACTCCTGATGCCTTTCTTTTAGATTCTTCACTGAGAATTAGACCGGCCAAATCATCAAATTTCAGCTTTGTCGACCCTGAAGAATTGCTCACAGCAATCACCAAACCATCCCAACTGTCTGGCAGACTGGATAAGATCAATAGTGCCCTGATCTCATCCTCAAAAACGATGTCAACGGATTTCAACTGGCTCGTGACTGTATTGAAGTCATTTAGATGTTCAGCCACGCTTCCACCATCTAACATCTTCATGTTGAAAAGTTGTTTCATAAGATGAACCTTGTTGGACGCTGAGGGTTTTTCATACATGGTAGTTAGGGCTTCCATTAATTCTTTTGTAATTTTCACCTTGGATATATTGAAGGCGACGCCCTTAGACAAAGAGAGTCGAATCTCCTAAAGCCTTCCTATCCTGTAAAACCATTCATCATCTGTCATATTTTCTGGTTTCTTCTCTTTTCCTCCTAGAGGAACATAGAGGTCTTTCTGATACAGATAATCCTCCATCTGCATCTTCCAGAAGGCAAAGTTTGAACCATCAAACTTCTCAATTCTAGTTTTCCCTTCTTCCGTCATCGCTTCCAATAGAACTAAACCAATAGCTCTGATACCAGTTGTTGCACAACACGCCAACAACGCAGTAAGCCTAGATTCAATCTCAGGCCTCACCCACAAATGATAAACAGGAAGAAATATAAACTAGAAGTAGATCAAAGTAATCCAAAAAATAAACCACAAGAAAAGATATACGTGAAAAAACCCCAAACTAGGGTAAAAAACCACGGATGCAAACTTCCACTATGAAGAATAAAGATTACAAGGCAATATACTAACCTCTCCCTTGGAAGAACATAGAAAACCCTTTGCTCACACCTCAGAATTATTTCCCAAATATTCCAATACCTAGAAAAGCCCTAGGAAGACCTATATATAGTTTAGGCAACTCCCTTTTCCGCATCCCAGTTGCGAAAGGACTTGTGACACGAAATCCGCACAAAATCGCGGAACGAATCTGCGTAACTACGACTGGTCGAGCAGACTTTAAGACCGGTCGAGCGACCCCTACGACCGGTCGAGAACGGGACACGACCGGTTGAGAACCTCGGGATAAAAAAATGATACTCGCTGGACTTTGAGTCGAACCGGTCCACGACTGGTCGAGCCGGACCCTACGACCGGTCGAAGACGGTCCTAGATGTGGCTCCGCATCTTAAAAGGATTTAAGGTTAGGGTTTGGTGGAATTGACTCAATCCAACTTAATCAACTTGTCGACCTCGGGTGGGGTGTCTGCACAACCATAAGCCTCGCATCTACAATCTAAGTTTTGAACAAAGAAGTCCGAGACTTCCTAGTTTTAAATAGGGAACTTAGGCCCCATTAGTTTGTAATGAAATAGAAAAAAAAAAAAAACTAGAGAATCATGGTAATTTCATGATAAATTTGCAAAATATTAAAACCTAAGAAGATTTGGAAAATATCACAGTATTAATGTAAGAATATATTGGTTTGTTTTTTTTTAATTTTTTTTAAGAACTTTAAAATCACAACGATATCTCGAACCTTTTCCTTCAGAGACTTGGTGTTACACTTGAAATGTACATTGCGACACAAATATATTATTTATGATCATGTTCATATAAAAGGCGTGTACTAATCAAGTTTCATATTCCATCTGATAGTATATACTCTCTTGGTGTGGCTTAGGCTCGGGATTGAGTCTTACGACATGCATGTTCCTTGTTGTGGCCCCAATGCCCTTAAAAAAAGGTGTTCACAACAACAATCATACCTCTTCGAATAATGTGACTGTGAAGGCCTCCTGTGTGAGCGCGAATGATGCCATCATTTCCTCAGCTTTCTTCACCATTGGTCTGGTTTTGGTTCGGTTGACTTGGATGTAAAGATATATTTAACTTGGAGTCGTCACTAGTTAAATGAAGCTATAGACTCTACAGGCAACTAGAAACCGTAGAATTGTTTAAAGGTTGGAAAATTATAAGATTCTCCAACTCAAATGACTCATGCTGTTGGTATGCAACTGTGTATTCTGAGTAAGGGTCTTACTTACAAAAAAGGAAGAGGTTATGTACCATTTTCCGCTCGCATAATATGCAGTCTTTACTTTAAGAGGTTTTATGATTTTGTGGGATTCTGTAAAATTTTAGCATCATTGCATCTAGCCATGCCTTGCTAAATTTAAGACTCCGAGTAGATAAAAAATAAAATAAATAACACTTAGCCTTGCTTCGTATGGTTTAAGATCTCAGGTAGGTAAAAAATAAATAAATAAAGATGGTAGATATGAGATATGAAAGTAGAGATAAAATAAAAAATGTGAGTGTGTGTACTACCAATGTGTTTAGAATGTGTGAACTAGAATACAAGTTGATTTGATATGTGAGAAAGAAAATGATAGACTCAACCCCCTTTTTTTAATACAAAAGGGATGGTCAAATATTTTCGATTTCAACCATGCTCTTCTACTTCAGTAGCTTCTTCAGCTTGACATTTTCATGCTTTTAGTTGGCAGAGTAATGATGAAGTCAGGCTTTTTTTAAAGCTGACAGGGGATCCAGGCAAACTTTAAAGCATGCAGTTTCGAGTTGGTGGCAGTGTGCTGACTTCAGCTCACTTGGCTAATGCCTCAGCCAACCTAGAACAATCACGACGACCCTCTGCTTTCTCAACTCTTAACTCTCCTGTCTATCACTAGCCCCCAGAATGGTTCACAACTGTAGTTCTTAAATAGGCAAAAAAGGGCCTTTTATGGGTCGTTTTTTTGGCTCATATGTTCTCTTGGTAGCAATAGGTTATCAGCAAAATAAGAGGTACCTATGGTTGTTTATATATATAAAACTAGCCTTTCATTTTTGGCATAATATCTGACATGTATGGTGGTCCCAAGGTTATTTTCTACCATTTCTGCCACATTTCCAAAATTGGCCTCCTTTTGGTTTTACATTTTTCTTACATCTTAACTGACGTATGAGGAGTCTTGAGGCTTACGAGGGTTATGATGCACAACTTGGCTCTGACTCCACTTGTTCTTGTGTTAGCCAATTGAATCTGGTGGTAATTTCCAAGAGATGTCGGAAATCCTTCTGACTAGGCTTTTGATGAATTTTGGTGCCGTTGGAGGCCAGGAAATGTGTCTTTAATTGATTTATGACTCCCAAATACCCTAGGCAACTAGACGAGATTCGGTTAAATGGGTTGCAGGCTCGTCAATATGTTCCGTTAATTATTTTCAAGTTGTATCGAGGGTATTTCCTAACCAACCCACCTGGGCTTTTGAGGCCTATTGGGTTAGCTGGAGGTAACTTCTATTAGAATAATGTGTGTTTTAAATTTTCAGAAGACTTCGGCAATTTTGGACGGAATCGGATTAGCAAACCCTTTGATCGGCCAATTCAGCCTATCAATTACTTCCAAGGCTTACCTGAACCATACACTATCTAATTCGTATGCTCACAAGACGAGTGCTAAATTGTATGGATACTTTCGATTGAAGATTAACTAAAGTTGAAGATTTGTTTTAATCTTATTTTGAGTGGGGTGTATACAATGACCATTTGGTTGCATTAGTAAATTGAATGTATTTAGAACTTATGTGATTTTTTACCTAATTCTATTTTTTTTGTCATTCAAGTGTTGGTTAAGAATATTCCTAATAAGATTAAGAATATTTCAAATTATCCCTAAGTGATGATTAACTTCAGTCCTTTGCACGTGCCCCTTATTCCCATGTAAAAATAGGTATGCACATTGAAAGTAACCTCAATGTAGCACATTTGATAGCGGGTGAAAACTTCACTTGAGGTGTCCTCAGGCATTAAGGGTCTGTTTGATTTTCCATGATACATGTAAATCCTAGTAAATAAGTAATTATTACCTTTTCACCTTGTTTGAAAAGGTGAGAGTAATTCCACCTCGAAAATCAATACAAAAGTGTTGACTTAAATATGTAGACCCCACTGTAATGTATATGATATATCTACACCATCCATCTATTTTATTAGAACATTTTGAGGCATGAGGTGAAAAATGAGGTAGATCCAACACTCAAATGGCCCACACGAAAAGAAACAATGGCCTTAATTCGTATACTATTGAAAGTTATTTTCTTCACTGGGCCCACATTGAGGTTTTTTCATCATCTAACCTGTTCATAGGGTCACACGGACATGGATAAGAGGAAACACAAATATCAGCTTTATCCAAAACTTTTAAGGGCCCCAAAAAGTTTTTAATGGTAAATGTTCGATTCCCGCTATTTCCTATGGTGTGGTCCACTTGAGCTTTGGATCTGCCCAATTTTTTTTTTGCTCATGCCCCAAATTCAGCTAGCATGACAAATGAGCGGTGTGGATACGTCACATACATCACAGCGGGCGTTGCATTGATTTTGTAAATTTTTCAATTTAAGTGTTAAAAAAATAAGTTATCATATTTGCAAAAGATGTGGTAATAATTACAGTTGAGCCCAAAAATCAAATAGGCAAAGATGTTTAAGACCATGGTTAGGTTTGAACTTTGCAACCTTTTTTTTCCCAAACTGGTGCGACCACATACTCTCACACATATTCCACACAGGCACTTGAACCTATGACCTTAATGTTGAAATGCACTCTATCTGCCACTCAGCCGCTGGCTGAAACCAGAGCTTTGCAGCTACCAATGGAGAGACGTTTTCCTTAAAAATTGCTTCACATCACGTCCTACGGGAAACATACTCCATAAATGCAAACGAGAGATGAGATGGCCTGGATTTGGGGAGAGAGCATGTTTACCTTTGAAGACCAACAACAAACATGGTTGGATTTTGCTTTTGTATGCCATGTCAACATATGTGCCCTCTGCTTATGCGGTACACTTTTTGGACCTGTTTGGAGATGAGGAATCCACGATGTTGACATGGATAGCTGTTGTGATTATCTTTTCAGCACTAGCCTAGTGGATTTAAAAAAGGGTGTCCTTTGGATAATAAATGAAATATGAGATTTATTAGATAATAGTCATTTTATATCTTGAGCAAGGTAACATAGACGAGAGTAACAGTTTTGTAGACAGAAGTACTGGTTACTTTTTATTGTAATGTTATGTAAATGGATAATGATTATCACTACCACAATATTCCTAGGTAAAGCCCGATGTAATACAGCACTAATGTTGCAGCTTCAAAATTTTGATATGCATATAATGTATTCACGTGATTACATACATATAGATATAACTTGCCTAATGTGTATTATATCCACACTATCCATTTATTTTGCAATATTATTTTAGGGCATGACACTAAATATTAGATTCATCCAATACTTCTGCGGACCATAGGAAGTTTTTAATGCCGGTCATTAATCCCAACTGCTTTCTATAGTGTGGTTAATTTTTGTTTTAAATATGCCTTATTCTTTATCCATTATTCATTAAATGATCTCGCAAGATGAATGAACGGTGTGAATATAACACATACATTATGGCCCATGGAATTATGCCACCTCAACCTACCTTCACTCGTTCAAGTCAGTGATAATTCCATATTACTATGATTTGACTACTTAGTTTTTCCAATCGTCTATAAGAAGTACATCATATTAAGAATGAATCCAGCCATCCAAACACGCCCTAAATCTTAACATCCATGTAAGAAAACATGTTTTCATCCACGTTTCCTTATTCAATAATATAAAAAAGTTCCATCCATGGAGGATATATAGCTCTTATTCCAATTACACATCACTGGACGTCCTAGATTTGGGCCTATTCGAAGGTACTTGAGTGTAAATGCACCTTTTTTTTTTATAAAAAAAATGGCATTTGGTGTTGTGTAATACCAAGTAAATGAAAAATTATATTTGATTTATTTTGAAATCTTTCTTTTACAATAATTTCATTGTTATTGGTGTGACCCTCATCAAATTTTAGATTTTACAGGCCCGAGCACAGCCCATTGACACCTATGATGTAAAATGCTTTTTAATTTTTAATTAAATTTTTTTTTTTTTTTAAATTTTTAAGACAGAAGAGTTGAACTAATAACAAAGGTGTCATTAGGTTGTAGACGTGTCAGGCTAATAATACCTTGAAATTATTTAATTATCAACTATACTACTAAAATCGAATTAAAATGATCCAAAATGTTCATATACTGGCCATCTAAATGAACGGTTAAAAAATATTTGGTGAGTTGCTCGTTCGTAATACTTGTGCTTAAAGTACACATGAAGCTTGGAATTTCCTCTTTTTTGGCCCAAGTAAATATTTCAGTGGGCTTTATTACAATCATTTTATCAAATATAACATATGTATACTAATTTAAAAGATTAAAGGTGATTTAATAATTAAATTCACACTCTAAAAATATACTAAAGATTTCCAGTGTATTTTAATTACATGCATGAAACATGATTTTTGGAATCTAACATGTTCAAAGTACCAACTACCAAACATAGTTATAAAGATTCAAATTCACATGGATTATGAATCATGTAATAATTGTAATTTGAATTTAAATTCACTCAAATACAAGCTCCCAAAACGGGCCGGATGGAAGACAAGCTGTTTCCAACGGTGGAATCAAGTTAGACTTAGCTACTCAGCTTCATGGAGGATCCTTACTCTTACTCCAGTGGTAGAATCTCAAGAGTTTCAACACCTACATAAGGTGGTGAAATCCCACCATCGTGTGTAAAAATAAAAATAAAAAATTGGAGGAATGTTCACCTGGCACCAGTTCTCGTTACAACATGTGAGAATTTTTTGAGAAGTCATTTCCAATGATCTGAGTCCAAGATCTGAACCGTACATGTCATAAAGCACCCCATGAAATCCCCACGACCCAACTCGTGTGAGCCATGAAAAAATAAAAAAACTTTCCTCCCTCGATTTGCCTCCTTTTTTTATAGCCAACCAAAGTTTTGAATCAGATAAAAGTTGGGCCTTAGGGTTTCATGGGGTGTTACATCACGTGGACGGTTCAGATCTTCGGCTCAGATATTAGTTCTTAAAAAGCTCTCACGGGTTGACTAACTTTCTATATCTGGCATCTACAGTTATTAAATAATTAAATAATTGAATAAATGCATGTAGATATCACTCTCTAAGGACTAAAGTAGGCTCACATGGGTGTGATCTTTTCTTCCTTCTAGATGCTAACCTACTTACCCTACAAACAATACGATATTATTTAAGATTTCGGAGAGAGATATATATTAATATTTCAGGGAGAGAGATTTCGGAGAGAGCTATATATTAAGATTTTAGAGAGAGAGAGAGAGAGAGAGAGAGAGAGTTTGGGGTGGTTGGGGAGATTAGATCGGGGTGTCTGTAGAGTTCTTGAAGTTTCAGTTTTTGGGGTTGTGACGGTTTTTAGGGTTTCCATGGGAAATTCTTTTTTTGGGGCACCTTAATGAATAATTTCTAGGGTTTTTATTAGGGGATCCAGAGAGCTTTTTTTCTTTTTCTATTTTGAAATCCAGGGTTCTTGTTGGAGATAGAATCAGTCCAGTGAATCTGCGATTTTGGGCTACCAAGAAATTTTCTCAATTGGGTTTCCATTTATTCCATGTTTTTCCCCAATTTGGAGATTTTTATTAGGCTTTGGATTTTTTTTTTTCTCAATTAGGCTTTGATTGGCAGGGTTGAAGTGTGGCATGCTGAATTAGAGAAGAGAGAATAGGGTTTTCAGGCTGCTGTTTAGGTTTCAGCAAATCCGTCAGTTTGCGAATTTCAGGGTAACAAACTTCAATTTTGAAATTATAGGACTACTGGCTCTTTTGGGCCTTTATATACATAATTTTCTTAAGTATATAGGAGAAAAAGAAAATAGAATAGAAAAGAAAAGATTAGGGAATTTATCTGATCGTAACGCTGTCGGTGGTTTTTTTCCCTTCTCTTTCTACTGGCAATGGTTCCATTTTTAGATATTTCCTAGGGAAACTGGGTGATCTCAGGCACCAGTTCTAGACATTTTATAGGTAATTCGGTGCTTTCAGGCACCCTTTCTAGTTATCTTTTTACCTCCCTCCTCCATGCTAGTATTAGGAGAAGTGTAGTAGCATGAGTGGTGAAACAAAGCGGCAACAGAATCAGATGCTGGAGTGGTGTTGCATCTATTTCGAAATGTTAGCAAATAGGTAGAAAGCTTGAGCAGGAGTGAAAAGTGGGTAGAATGATTGTACAACTATAGTGTTCGTGAAAATTCTCATTTTGTTTTGGGGTTGGGGCTACCAAGAGGTCTTATGGGCATTATGGGGCTAAATTGGGTTTCTTGGATTGGATGACACGATGTTGTATATTTGCTTCTTGGATTCTTTCCAGTGAGATCTCTATAGTTTTCTCTGAATTTTGGTTATGCTTTTATTGGGGAAATCCAGGCGTAGATTGATGAATATAAGACTGGGCCTTGCAGTCTGAATTGTCAAATATGGGTAGTTCTTCTAAGACAATTGTTTGGTTTAGGAGGGACCTTAGGATCGAGGACAATCCAGCCTTAGCTGCAGCAGCTAAGGACGGATGCATCTTGCCAGTTTACATATGGTGCCCTGAAGAAGAACGGCAGTTCTACCCAGGCCGAGTTTCAAGGTGGTGGATGAAGCAGTCACTTGCACACTTGGATCAGTCATTGAAATCTCTCGGGGTTGGCCTTGTCCTGATCAAATCTGAGAGCACTCTCACTGCCCTTTTGAGGTGCATTCGTGCCATTGGAGCAACCCGAGTAGTCTACAACCATCTTTATGGTATGTTGTTTCTTCTGTCTGCTTCTTGCTTTGGGTGTTGAGATGAATTAGTTTCTCTGATCATCCTTTACTAGAACGAGATCTTGCTTGAGTACATGAATGCTTGCTTGATTATTGTTGTATTGATTCAACTTTGGATTTTCTCTACTGTAATCACACTTCAGAATTGCGCTCCCGCTCTTGCTTCTGCTTCCTAGCTGTTTATACTTGCTAAAATTTTCAAATTGCTGCTTCCCCACTCCCGGGCCCGAATCTGTTGTTGCTTTGGTTCATGCTTCGTGCAATGATAGAATGAACTAATGTTTTGTCCGATCAGTCTTGTCATTGTGTCTGATTTCGCCATTTTTACATGGTAAGGTTTCCTTGTCATAGAACTGGGCTCTGTACTAATACAACCTGCTTGATTATTATTATTACTACTATTGTAAACTTAAATCTATCACTTGAATGGAATTGCGCTCCCGCTCTTGCTCCTGCTTCCTAGCTGTTTATACTTGCTAACATTTTCAAATTGACGCTTCCCCACTCCCGGGCCCGAATCTGTTGTTGCTTTGGTTCATGCTTCGTGCAATGATAGAACAAACTAATGTTTTGTCCGATCAGTCTTGTCATTGTGTCTGATTTCGCCATTTTTACATGGTAAGGTTTCCTTGTCATAGAACTGGGCTCTGTACTAATCAGGATGTGCCAAAACGGTTACGTTTCGGCCGTATCGGCCGATACGTAACGGTAACGGTGGTAGCCGATACGCGATACGGGGTCGTATCGGCCGTTTCCATTTTTTGTACACGTATCGGCCGATACGGTCCTGTTACGGGCGTAACGACCGTTACTGACCCGTAACGGCTGTTACGGGCAAAAAAAAAAAAAAAAAAAAAAAAATACGTACCTCTTTTAGGTTGTTCTTCTTCTTCTCTTTCTTCTTATTCTTCTTCTTCTTCCTCTTCTCGGAGGCTGCTGGTGTGACCATTCTTATTCATTGGCCAGGCTGGCCAGCATACATGGCACCTCCTCCTCCTCCTCCTCCTCCTTCTTCTTCTTCTTTCTCTCTCTCTCTCTCTCTCTCTCTCTCTCTCTCTCCTTTCCCTCTTTCCCTCTTTTTTCTTCTCTTCTTTCCTCTTTTTTTCTTTTCGGTTTCCCTCTCTCGCTTTTTTTTTTTTTTTTTTTTTTATTCACGCGTATCGCAGCAGTAACGTGTCGTGTGGCCAGACAAGCCGACACTCCTCGAGCTCCGAGTTGTACGAACGGTTCAAAGAGATCAAAGTTATATGGGCTCCATAGTGATGTATTTATCACATCTACACCGTTCATCTATTTTCAGAGATCATTTTAAAGCACTACTTAAAAAATGATTTATATCCAAAGATCATTTGGACCACACCAAAAATAACAGTGGAGATAATATTTTCACCGTTAAACAATTCGCAGGGCCCATGGTAACGTTTATTTTCCATCCAATCTGATTTGATCAGACAGAGTGGGCCCCACCATGATGTATATATTTTATCCATGTCATCCATCCATTTTGCCACGTCATTTTAGGTCAGGATCTGAAAAATTAATAATATCCAAATCTCAGGTGGACCACACCATAGGAAACAGTGGTTATAGAACACTCACCATTAAAAATATCTTAAGGTCCACTGTAATGTTTATTTTCAATCTAACATATTAATTGGATCACACTGACGTGGATGAAGAGAAAACACACATGTCAGCTTAATCTAAAACTTTTGTAGCCCCCAATAAATTTTTAATGGTGAACATTTAATTATTGTTATTTCTTATGGTGCAGTCCACCCGAGCTTTGGATGTGCCTCATTTTTGGGCTCATGCCTTAAAATTATTTGACGAAATGGATGGACGGTGTGGATATAACACATTCATCACGGGTGGGGCCCAAAAAACTTTGACACGTGTGTTACACTTCACAATTCGAGTCCTGCCTAATTCGAGCATTAAAAAATTGTACACGAGACATATATTAACTTAAAATTTAGCAATTAAATTATGGATTGCAATTGCTAACTCACGATGCCAAAATTAAATTGTTTGAATAATTTTAATTGTTAATTTGTGGACTTTTATTTTTTAAAATAGGGAATTTGGATTTTTTTTCATGATTCACTATCCAATAAATGTCCACTAATTCATAAGTGGGATAATGACAATAAATTGCATGAATTTGAGGCTGATTTGGTGTATAGATTGGTCATCCAAGTCAGCCCCAAATTGACAACGCCATCTATAAAGAACTATTGAGAGAAATGATATCAAGTTATTAAGTATATAAATTAAATATTTAAGTCAAATTCAAATTATCTGGTTCATAAATTCATCAGACAGTCCGATACAACTTCTCACCAAAGAATGGACCGTTACACCACCATAAACATGTTCCAATTTATAAATGAATGCATATTTGGAATGCTTAGAATATTCTGGATTTAATCCATATTTTTTCATATTTTTTTAGCAAAAAAAAAAAATTGCGCCGTTACGGGCCGTTACGCCCCCGTATCGCCGTTACACCCCCGTATCCGTAACGGTTTTGGAGATCACCGTTACACCAACCGATACCGATACGGCACACCTTGGTACTAATACAATCTGCTTGATTATTATTATTATTATTACTATTGTAAACTTAAATCTATCACTTGAATGGAATTGCGCTCCCGCTCTCGCTCCTGCTTCCTAGCTGTTTATACTTGCTAACATTTTCAAATTGACGCTTCCCCACTCCCGGGCCCGAATCTGTTGTTGCTTTGGTTCATGCTTCGTGCAATGATAGAACAAACTAATGTTTTGTCCGATCAGTCTTGTCATTGTGTCTGATTTCGCCATTTTTACATGGTAAGGTTTCCTTGTCATAGAACTGGGCTCTGTACTAATACAACCTGCTTGATTATTATTATTATTATTACTATTGTAAACTTAAATCTATCACTTGAATGGAATTGCGCTCCCGTTCTCGCTCCTGCTTCCTAGCTGTTTATACTTGCTAACATTTTCAAATTGACGCTTCCCCACTCCCGGGCCCGAATCTGTTGTTGCTTTGGTTCATGCTTCGCGCAATGATAGAACAAACTAATGTTTTGTCCAACCAGTCGTGTCATTGTGTCCGATTTCACCATTTTTACATGGTAAGGTTTCCTTGTTATAGAACTGGGCTCTGTACTAATACAACCTGCTTGATTATTATTGTTATTATTACTATTGTAAACTTAAATCTATCACTTGAATCTTGAATCCTTGATTGAGTGCCTACTGTTGCATTCATTTTCTGGACCAATCTTTTCTGGATATACAATAAACCATCCTTAAGTGCCTCCCAAAGCTCTAAATGCATTTCTAAATATGACAGACCCCTCTAGGTATCCATGATGATTTCACTATGCTAGCTGGAGGAAAATATATTATCTAGATTCTAGATCCCTCATTTGATTATTTTGCATTTTCGTCTAGAATCTAGAGTCCTCATTTGATTATTTTGCACTTTCTTTGTTAACTGTTTTCTTTCCAGATCCCGTTTCACTTGTCCGTGATCATAATATCAAAAGGCAGCTAGCGGAGTTTGGAATTCCTGTCAGCAGTTTTAATGGAGATTTGTTATATGAACCATGGCAAGTGTATGATGAAAAGGGGCTTGCCTTTACGATGTTTGATGCATACTGGGACAAGTGTATGAGCATGACCATTGAGCCAAGGCATCTTCTTCTACCATGGCGGTTGGTGCCGCCTGCTGGTAAGTTTCATGTTTTCAGAGATGGAAAGGCTTTGTGCTCTTAGTGCATGATTGCAAAATTCAATCGTTTGTTGATTCAATGTTCTAGTGATATGTTATGTAATGTGGAGATCCTGTTTTCCGGGAAGATTGCCCCATTTGCCACATATCTCTAGCAGACGGTTAAGTGATATGGTGCCCAGATGCATGTATATACTCAGGGTGCTGTGTCAAACACGACCCATCACCATGTCGGCAGTGGATACTTTTAGGATATATTTTGACACATTCCTATCATTTTAGGTTTGTCTTTTTTAAATCCTACGATATTTCAAGTCTTACTCTAAAACTCCATAAACGTTACTAGTGTCATTAAATTTAGCTTTCTAGAAAGACTAAAAATACAATATTTGTTTCTTAAGAAAAACCTACGGAATGGGTTGATTGTTTAAGTTAAAGTAATGCATAATGTATGAGATAACTATGTCTGTATGAGTGTCCTATATTTTCCAAAAACTGAATCATATCACCACTCCTTGTATCTGTGTTTGTATCAGCATCTGTATGTAGGTATCATGTAGGCTCTGCAGCTATTTTCAGAAAACCTTAAATTCCTCCCCTGTTTTCTGATATTATCCATAGAGAAACTATCTGTGTTAAACAAATATTAAGTTAATTATCAGCCATTCTATTTCAGCACCCTTAGTGCTGACATATGAGATCCAATCCCAGAAATTAATTAAGTCTAGGAAAGTCTAGATGTCTAATTAATGAATGAAAACTACTTAAGGAAAGTGGGAGAGATCCAATGGGCCTTTTTATCAGCAGTTTCAGTTTAGTTTATTTAAGACAATGTGTACTTGGATTTATTCTTGAAGTCTTCTCAACTCTATCTAAGATAGATAGCATATGAACATGTGCTCTTGCAGGTCATTTAAATTAAACTTTTGAGACAAACCAAAACATATTTGGGGCATTATTTGTGTCAAAACCCACATGTATTTTTTGTACCCAACCCAAATCCAACCTTGAGATAAATGGGTGGGGTATGGGTTCTCCTATTCCTAGACCCAACCCTTTAAATAAGTGGGCTGGCTTATTTTGACTTGGACCTGACGCCAACATGACCTAGATTTTAATGGGTTGGGTATGAGGCCAAAATTTTGATCTGGTTATTTAATGGGTTGGGTCCATGGCGCCCATCGACCCAAATGGAACTGACACATTTGCACCCCAACATGTCTAAGAAGATATTGTTCAATTACCAGCACAGATATATGCCCAACTCAGATATATGCATTTAACATTCAGTCCTCGTATTTAGAACATGCTTTTTATAGTTATGACATATATCTATTTATCTTCATACATTTTTCAATCTTTTATCCCATGTTAACTAATATCTGTATAATAATGTTTCCTTCAACACTATCATATAATTTTTAAGACATGCCAGTGTGTTGGGGGAAATACTGTTGCTGTGTCTAACTTGCATGAAAATTCACTGCACACAAAGATACTTAAACTCTACTTTCGTTGACTGTTTGGATGGCAGAGACTGTTGAAAGCTGTTCGATTGAGGAATTGGGTCTCGAAAATGAATCGGAGAAATCCAGCAATGCATTGTTAGGCAGAGGATGGTCTCCTGGCTGGAGCAACGCAGATAAGGTGCTGTCTGACTTCATTGACCAACATCTACTTGATTATTCAAAGAATAGGCTAAAGGTGGAGGGTGCCGCTACATCCCTCTTGTCACCATACTTGCATTTTGGAGAAATAAGTGTAAGAAAAGTCTTCCAATGTGTTCGAATGAAGCAATTATCATGGGCAAGAGAAGGAAACATCGTTGCGGAAGAGAGTGTGCGACTCTTCCTAAGAGCAATTGGTCTTCGAGAATATTCACGTTACGTTTGTTTCAATTTCCCTTTCACACATGAAAGATCGTTGATGGGGAGCTTGGGACATTTTCCGTGGCGGGCCGACCAAGGCCACTTCAAGGCTTGGAGACAAGGTCGGACTGGGTACCCTTTAGTAGACGCAGGTATGAGGGAACTCTGGGCGACAGGATGGATACATAACAGAATCAGAGTAATTGTTTCAAGTTTTTTTGTCAAGTTCTTGCTGCTTCCATGGACATGGGGGATGAAATATTTCTGGGACACGTTATTGGATGCCGACTTAGAAAGTGACATCCTTGGTTGGCAGTATATCTCGGGTAGCTTACCTGATGGGCATGAGCTCGACCGTATTGACATCCCACAGGTCTGTTCTCCTACCTTCAAGAATTATCAGTCTATTGCATTTCAAAATGAGATTGACCCTCATTTTTCTCTGGATGGTTATAAACTGCGCTCTCAAACTTTTCAAATGATTTACGGGGCTTTTGTATTTCGGTTAATATGTCAAATTCAATTTGGTGAAGTATCATCTCTCTATCATTGTTTTAAATAAGTGACCATGATATACACATGGGAACATTCCCTTTGACCTACTTATTAAGACCTGAAAAACCTATGTCTTTGAATCCAAAAGCCATTGATTTTAGCAAGTCCTATGCTTTATCAAAAGAATTTGCACTTTCGTTGGTAATTTGTTCCATTTAACATATGTTTTTGAATAATTTTTAATGCACAATTTGAGCATTCCCAATTCTTAATGACCCGGCAGTTTATATTAGTTTTTTGAAGCCGAGTTCCCTATTTGTTCTGAACAGGGAACTTCTCTGCTCAGGACTTAGTTTGTAGATGTGGGGCCCATGGTTGGTCTATCCAAGCCATTGACTACGACCCCCATTATGGATGGATCACTCCCCCAAACCTCCCAAATTGGAAGATCCTAATTCATAGCCATTGAATCTTTGGTCTTTCCTGTATTCCATGTGTTTTGTTGATACATTTCTTTTTAACCATGTATTTGCATGCCAACAAGGGGAGCATCAGAGTTGACAAAATGATTGGATATTCTGGGAATGGTCCATCCATGATGGGTGCCGTTAGATCAATGGCTTGGATTGACCAACCATGGGCCCCACATCTCCAAACTAAGTTATGAATAGGGAGGTTCCCACTTCAGAATGAATAGGGAACTCAGCCTCTATTTTTTTTTTTTTTCACCAGAAGAACTTCAACCTTACATCCTATTATGCTAAAATTATTCTTTTTCTCAATGTTCAAAAACTCAAAAACGTGACAAAAGAATTCACTAAGTTAGCTTGATCAGGATTTGGTTCAAGTGAAGTACTTACCGTTTAAAAAAAATAATAATAATAATGATATTTGAGGAAACTAGGTTAATACTTGGAAAAACTGATTGAGTACTCGAGCGATTCAGTTGACTAGAAGATTTGGAAAAGTTGAACAAAAATACTTGAAAGCCCAAAATCAAAGTAACTTGATCAAGCATTCAATCAGAGTTCGAGATACTTGTAGTTGGCTGTTCATCTAAGTCCGAGTCAAGTATGGAGTTTTTAAACCTTATTTTGTGTTGCCCTTCTCTCTCGTTTCAAGCTTTGCCGTTGGTGTATTCTGGTATTAGGTTCAAGGCTGCAAATTTGATCCCGAGGGTGAATATGTGAGGCATTGGCTGCCTGAGCTTGCTAGATTGCCTGCTGAATGGATTCATCATCCATGGGATGCTCCTACATCCATACTTCGAGCTGCAGGGGTGGAGTTGGGATTGAACTATCCAAATCCCATTGTGGAAATAAATTTGGCCAAAGAACGATTAGATGATGCTATATCTGCGATGTGGGAATTTGTTGCAGCTGCAAGAGCTGCAAAATTTAACGGAACAAATGAGGGTGTTGCTGACAATTCGAATGATATGTATAATCTAGACATTCCAAGAGTTATCATAAAGAAGGAAGTTGCTTGTGCTAGTTCATCTCATGATCAGAGGGTGCCCACTATTCAAAATTCCAAGGATGGTCTCCATGGGCAGAAGAGACCAGATGGTTTGGATGGAAAGAGACAGAATCATGATGAATTACATGGCCATGAATGCAAAGCTGGGACGTCAAAGGATGATGAAGATTTATGTTCTACGGCAGAATCTTCTTCTGCTAGGAAACGGAGCATCAGTGAAAGTCAATATGCTGTTCCACCTTCATTTTCCTCTTCATCAAACAGCAAACCTCTCAATGAGTATGAAATTCCCCATTTTCATGTTCAGATCGAAGAGCCAAAGCAGCCATCATCGGAAGAACAATCCAACATGGATGGTATTCCAATAAAAGAGGTATTTTGACTTTGATTGCTTTGAAATACTTAAACAACATGCATAACCTTGATGCATCTATGCTACTATGTGCATAAGCATACATAACTCTCCACCAGTCCCAAAATTACCATTCATAAAAAAGACCAAATTACACGTCTCAGTGCAATTACTATTACTCATGCTTCTCTTTCCAATTAAAAGCCTTCCTATGGTGCGTGCCAATTTATTCTCTCTTCAAATTGTTATCTTATCTTATCTTATTTATTTAGACTTGGGTTTTGCTGAAGGACGTTAGCAACGTCCCTAAAGTTTTAAATGACACATGGGATAATCTCTCTTTGATTTGACTGTTCATTCATTTATAAAACTACGAGCAAGCCATGGTGCAAAATCACACCAATTGGATGATCCTGAACATCAGATCAATAGCATGGAAAATGGGCAGTCAAGATTGATTGGAGAAACAAAATATGTCCAACCATCATATTGAAACATCTATTTGACAGATCTCACTTTATATTGTTTATGCTTCCAAAGTAGCACTTTAGTATGATGATTGGCATGATTCTCACATCATGGCTTGCCCCCAATGTTACTATTGAATGAATGGTTCCAATTGATGATTGGGCATGCCATGTGTCATTCAAAGGGTTGAGGAGGTTGTGGACATCCCCATTAAAGTGGGGATGTTAGTGAAACCCTTTAAATTTTGTTCTTTTAAATCAGGGTTCTTAATAACGACTAAAATCCCACAACTCAATCTGTATCATTAGGAGAAACCTCATGAAACAACTTGCATCATATTCAACAAAAGTTGTATATTTTGCTGCTATAAACAACCGGATTTGCAGGCACAATCCTACGACTGAGTTATTCCTAATGTTTGGTTAGTATTACAATTCTCTATATTTTGCCGCTATACATTGACTAGAATTAGCTTAAAAAAATTGACTAGAAGTTGACTCAGCACTAAACATTGGATAGAATTTGAAGTGAAATGTTAATATATGTGGTTGTTTTTCATTTTTTGTTAATTTTTTTTTTTTTTTTTTCTATTTACTTTCTGAAGCAAAATAAGAAACATTTGATGATTCTATTCAGTCGGGGCTACTTGAGGGTTTTTTTTTTTTTTTTTGAAAATGCAATTCGACTTTGAAAACTTGGCTTTAAGGTTATGTTTAGAATCAATAGGATTCTAAAGGATTTAACATGGTCAGATTTAAAACAAAGTATACGGATTCACAATTTTAGTAACAAGAGGAGTGGGAACAAGGAATTGGTTAAGGTTGCTGACCACTTTCAATATCTTGGGTTGATAATTCATGAGAGTGGAGAGATTAAGAAGGATGCTGCCCATAGAATTCAAGCGAGGGAAGAAATGGAGACGTGCCTTTCAAGTTTAATGTGATTGTTGTGTACCACTCAAACTGAAAGGGAAACTTTTTAGGAGGGATTCTTAAGAATCAAAAGGATTTAACGTAGTTGGTTAAACGAACTATATGAATTTGTAATTTTAGTAACAAGAGGAGTTAGAACGAGGAATTGGTTAAGAAGGATGCTGCCCATATAATTCAATCGAGGGAAGAAATGGAAACGTGCCTTTCAAGTTTAATGTGATCGTTATGTACCACTCAAACTGAAGGGGAAATTTTATAGGAGGGTTTCTTTAGAATCAAAAGGATTTAACAGTTGGATTAAAGCAAAGTATATGAATTTGCAATTTAGTAATAAGAGGAGTCAGAACGAGGAATTGATTAAGATTGCTGACCAAGAAGTTTTCCAAACTGACCACTTTCAATATCTTGGGTTGATAATTCATGAAAGTGGAGAGATTAAGTAGGATGCTGCCCATGGAATTCAAGTGAGGTGGAAGAAATAGAGATGTGCCTTTGGAGTTTAATGTGATCGTCATGTACCACTCGAACTGAAAGGGAAATTTTGTAGGATGGCTATAAGACCAGCCACGCTTTATTTGACAGAATGTTAGGTAGTTAAGGAATAACATGTTCATAGGATAGCTAAAAATAAGGATGTTGAGATGGATGAGGGAAAGATAAGGATGCTGCCCATAGAATTCAAGCGAGGTGGAAGAAATAGAGATGTGCCTTTGGAGTTTAATGTGATCGTCATGTACCACTCGAACTGAAAGGGAAATTTTGTAGGATGGCTATAAGACCAGCCACGCTTTATTTGACAGAATGTTAGGTAGTTAAGGAATAACATGTTCATAGGATAGCTAAAATAAGGATGAGGGAAAGATAAGGAAGGCTAGAATTCGAAATGAATGCATTAGAGGGAATTCAGGAGTAACCAATAGGTAATATGATGAGGGAAAGTAGACTTGGATGGTTTGGTCATTTGCAACAAAGACCAAGAACCACACAGGTTAGGAGTGAGTTGGTACAAGTTGAAGGCTCTAAAAGGGCAAGTTGAAGGCTCTAAAAGGATGCGGATGTTGGTAGTAAGAAAATAGTAAGAAAATACTTGATGACTTATGGTCCAACTAAAGTTATGGCTCTTGATAGAGTGGAATGGTGGAAAAGGATTCATGTAGTTGAGAAAATTATGACGACGTCGACGGTGATGATGAGCTCTAAGGTTGTGTTTGGATGAGTGAGAATGTAAATCACCAGTGGATGGAAAAAGTAATGGTGTTTCCAAGTATTCATAGTGAAGATGTAGTCCTGAAATTGCAGTTACGTTCCTTCCGAGTCCAACTTAAGGAGTAACATGGTTGTAAGTTTGACCTAGAATGCTAGGGAAGCAAACTAAAATTTCCTCTTTTTTTTTTCCCTTCATTGTTTCGAAGTTCACATGTGCATCCAAACACACCCTAAATGTTGGAGTCGTATTCCTTTTTCTCAAGTATGAGTAATGCAGCGGCATTTTCACACCAGGCTCAAGTGGGGTTGCATGTGGGATGCAGGGGCACACTCGGGGTGGGCGGCCCATGTGAGGCGGGTGGCTCAAGTGAGGCGGTACCCATGTGATTTGGGGCATACGGGGGTTCAGCCGAGGTCCTAATCCATGCGATGTGGGGCCTGGGCTATGAGATAAAGGGATTAATTCGCCATGCTCTAACTGTTCTAGCTTTTAGAGCAAGTGGTTTAACTGTCCTACATCAAATTGGTATCAGAACGGGAGGTCTCGTGTTTGAGACTCCTCATCGGGGGTGATTAATGCAGGGGCATTTTCACACTGGGCTCGAGTGGGGTTGCCTGTGAGATGCAGGTGCACACTTGGGGTGGGCGGTCCGTGTGAGGTGGTAGCCACGTGATTTGGGGCCCACGAGGGGGGTTCGGCCGAGGTCCTAATCCATGCGATGTGGGGCCTGGGCTATGAGATAAAGTGATTAATTTGCCATGCTCTAACAGTTCGAGCTTTTAGAGCAAGTGGTTAATTGTCCCACATCAATGAAGTTGCAAGTCGGACCCCAGATCATCACTATGAAATGCTAAGGAAGCAAATTACAAAATTTCCCGCTGTATTACAAATTTACAATTCACTTGTGCAACCAAACACACTGAAACGTGTTGGATTCGAATTCCCTTTTGTTAACAGTGAGATTGCAACTTGGACCCAGGTCATCACTCCCCGTTGTGTTACAATTTACTTGTGTATCCAAACACACCCTAAATGTTGGATTTGAATTCCCATTTCTTAACAATGAGATTGCAAGTTGGACACTGTATCATCAATATGATGCTATGGAAGCAAATCACAATTTGTTTTTTTTCGCCCATTGTATTACAATTCACTTGTGCATTCAAACACACCCTAAATGTTGGATTTGAATTCCCTTCTCTTAACAATGATGAAAAGGTGTCTGAAATTGCTGCTCAAATACTATGGTTGTCGGTTTGAGATTTGAAAAAATTGGCTTTTGGCTTTTGGTATGTTGTGATGTTGCAAAAGAATTATTTCATTCATACAATATGAGTGCTTGCTTGTGGTCCATTTCTTTTAATCGTAGTAGCCCTTTGTGCAGGAGGAAGGGGACACTGATGCCCATTTCAGTCTTAAATGCATGCGGCCATGCAAGAGACCTGCTTAATCCTTTCGAATGGAACTGGTAGGCAAGTTTGTATGGGCTGCACTATGTTGGGTGATTTGATTTTCACATGTGTGATTGGTAGGTATGAGATCTGAATGCATCGTCAAGTAAGCTGTAATTCAATGGGCTGTATCGCAAATGTCGTGCAGATCTCTATAGGAAGTACTGGGAAATAATTGAAGTCGCCTTGACACCTTCCTATTCAAGGGTTATGAGGTCCATTTGTGTGAATTTTGGGGTATGAACCATCCAAAGTAGGGCTTTCCTGATGATCAGTTAGGATCTTGTGTACGCTTGCCATGCGTATGAAGAGTGGGTCATTGACGAGTTAAGTGACAGGCAGTGAAAAAAATCAAGGTTTTCTTTGTTTGTATAAATCGCACGTGTTACTCTAATTTTAAGCTTCTCCTGTTCCCTATTTGTAGGCAATTTCATGTTGGATTTACATGTGGGTGGTTAATACGATGTAAACCTTTTTTGTATATATAAAAATCTTCTTCGTTGTCACGAGTTATCTACAGGCATCCATTATGGACATACATATGTGTACCTAACCATCCATTGACATGTGTTTTGCTAACTTAGTTTTTTTTTTTTTTTTGGTAAGCGTTGTTTTAAAAAGAAATTGTTTTTTAAAGTCCCACATTAGAAGTGAAAATGTGGTTGATATAGGATCATTCTTGTATAGTTATTACTTAAAGATTTTACTAAATGGTGTTTAGTAAGGTGTGAAGCACTTGCACGTGCAGGCAATGGGTTGTAGGGTTGTTTGGGTGCATTGTGGTGCTTTAGTGGCACACTTAACACTTGGCATGCCACAAGAGGAGTTGGGGTGGGCTATTGGGCCTCCATCATGACCCAATTCTTTTCTAGATGGACCTATACGTTGGGCCTTAAGCTTGATGAGGTAGATGCAAGGTCATCAATCTCTAAGCCCACTTGGGTAAGCTGAAGGATCTCTTGACCTAGAAGCATCTAACAGTAGCTGCATTGAAACTATGCATTTTATTAATTGCATGGTTAATCTTCTTCTATAAGAACAGGTGGAGATAGGTGCTTGAACCATTTAAACTTACGTTTCCTTATTTTATATTTATTTTGGGCATCTAGAGATAAGGTCAAGTACTGTGTATTCATCGAGTAGTACTGAAAGATTGGATTGAGTCAAGCTTAATTGAATCTCAGAGGTAGTATGGTTGAATTCCTTGTATAATTGGGAGGTTTCGACTATCTTCAAGAAGCATATAGTGATATGCACCTTGGAGCCACTCTTGACATTCTATAAGTGTAAGGACTTTTTGTATTTTCTTTCCTACAAATTTAAGATATTCTGCCTCAATGTCTTTTGTTGCTCCAATTACCCTTATTGACTTGGCCCGAATTGAGATCAATCGTTTTGATGGAAAGAACTTTCATTGTTGGGAACAAAAGACAGTTTTTGCTCAAACAACTCAAAATTGCTTATGTTTTCTCTCAGGGCTTTCCTACTGTTCCTAAAGTTCTCAGTTTCGGATGAGGTAGTTCTTGCCGCCAATGATTAGATATAGAAATGGACTGGTGATGATTACATATGTCCAAACGATATTTTGAACTCCTCTGACAATCTATATGATTAATACTCTATGATCAATACTTGAATAAAGGAAAATCTGTTGAAACTTTCAAACCAGTCTTTATGGCCAAAAAATCAAGAACAAAGAAGTTTCAAGCTGCAAACTACTTTGAATACAAATTATTGATGAAAAACCAATTTTAGATAAAGTTCAAGAACTAAAGAAATTTGTTGATTCTATCTCATCCGTTGGGATGGTGCTTGATGAGATTTTTATGCAAGTGTTATAATTTCTAAGTTGCTTCTTTTGTGGAAGGACCATCAAACCAAACTCATGCATAAAAAGGAAGATTGCCTATTTAACAACTCTATCACTTGTGGATTGATGAGAAATCTTGCCATCGTTAGAAGGAATAGCTAGTGGTGAAGACTTACGTGATTAAATAAGAACTTGATGGCAAAATGACACACATGAAGAAAGATTTTAAGAACCATGGGAAAAATAATCAGAAATGAGAGGAACGTGGAATGTTATGTATATGGAAAACTTGGTCACTTAGCTCACCAATGCTGATAGTGAAAAGTTGGAAAATATGCAAAAAAGTAGAAAGACAAGAAGGTTGAAAATTGTGGTAATGATCACCAAAGTCAATTAGTTTGCAGAAAATGTAGATTGGCGGATTGACACGAGCCACCTGTCATATATGCAGTGATAAAAATATATTCACTTCTTATGAGCCAGTGAGGAAGGATATGATCATGTTCATGGTTATTTCTTCATCCAAGATGGTTGCGGAAAGAGTTTGTTAAGCTGAAATTCACCTCTGGAAAGAGCTCGTCTCTTTAAGAAGATTGCATGTTCCTAACTTCAACAAGAACCTCGTTTTGGGTGCACTATTAAGCTGGCATGGTTTCAAAATGGTTTTTGAATGTAACGAATTTATACTCACTTAGTGCTTTTGTTGAAAAAGGCTATGCCATGTCCGAAATGTTTAAACTTAATATTGCAACTGAAAATTATGTTGTTTCTACTTGTCTTAGTCTCTTGATTTATAGCATGGTAGACTAGGCCATATAAACTTCAAATTTACTCAAACTATGTCTAATTTAAGATTGATCACATTGAAAAATGTATTGCCTATAATAAATGTAAAATAACAAGAACCTTGTTTAAAAGTGTGGAAAAATCTTTGGAAATTGTTGACCTTATATATAATGATATATCTGAAATGAGTGGTACTCAGTCTAGAAGGGGAAACTGCTATTTCATCACCTTTATAGATGATGCTTCTAGATATACTTTCATTTCTCTATTTAGAATTAAAGGTGAAGCTTATGAGAAATTTTAAGCCTTTAAGGTCGAAGTAGACAACATCCATGAAATCAAAATTAAGACTCTTAGAACAAACAAATGAGAATATACAAAAACTGAATTTGAGAATTTTCTAGAAAAAGAAAGAACTCATTATTAAATGACCATTGCGTATACACCACAACAGAATGGAGTAGTTCAAAGGAAAAACAAAACCCTGATTAAAATGGTTAATATTATGTTGGTTAGCTTTAAGTGTATCACTTATGTAGAGAAGTTCTCTTATCTGTTAACCCTATACTTAATAGGGTCCCCTACAAAAATTAAGCATAACTAACTCCCTATAATGAAGAACGCAAACCTAAACTATTTAAAAGTCTGGAGTTGCTTTGCTCAAGTTAAAATTACAACCTGCATAATCCAAAGGTAGGTCAAAGAGGGATTGACTGTGCAGTTACAGGATACTCCATGACTATGAAAACCTATAGATTTCTCAATCCTGAAAATCCTAGTTCTCGTATTATAGAAGTAGTTAGTGTATAATTCTTTGAGCACATATTTCCATTTATTAGAAATTTAGATGTAGTGAGGGTTGATGTCATCAGTAATTAGAAAAGAAATGAACCCACTGACCCTGAAATCTTCAAACAGAAGTAAAAGAAATATGATTTTAAGGGACTTTGGTTCTAACTTCATTTGTTTGATTGAAAAGGATCTCACCTCATATGCTGAAGTAACATCTTTCCATGATGCTGCTTTATGGAGAGAAGCAGTATGAGTTGAAATGCATTCCATTTTATCTAACAACACCTTACACTTGTGGACCTTTCACATGGATTCAAACCTATAAATGGATATTTCCAAAAAAGTTTAGAGCTGATAGGATTATTAAAAAATATAAAGCTTATTTAGTAGTGAAAGTATTCAAACATCGAGAAAGAATAAATTTCTTTAACACTTGTGCTCCAATAACTAGAAATGCCATTATTAGAATGATGATTGCTTTAGCCGCAATTGATAACTAGATTATCCATCAAATGGATTCAGAACTACTTTTCTTAACAGAGACCTTGAAAAAGAGATTTATATGGAACAATAAGAAAGATTTGTCATATGGAACAAAAAGAGAAAAAAGTTTGCAAATTTCTTTAATCTCTTTACGAGCTCAGTGAGCACCTAAACAATGGTGTAATAAATTTTAGCAAGTTTTGGTAGCTGATGAATTCGAAATCGATAATCGTGACATGCGAGTTTACAGTAGGTTTAAAAATAATTCTGGTGTTATCATGTCTTTATGTTGATTTTTTTTTTTTTTTTTTTTTTGCACAAATACTCATTAATGAAATATAGATGTTTCTTTCTAAAAATTTTAATATGAAAGACCTGAGCAAATGTGGTTTTAGGAATTAAAAGCATAAGCAGGTATTTCTCTTATATAATAAAAATATATTGGGAAAATTCTAAATAAAGGTTCAATCAATTAAACTGTATACCTGCTCCTACACATTATGATTCTAGCATTAAGCTAACGAAGAACGAAGGAAAATGTATTGCTTGAGTATTTTCAGATTATCGGTAGTCTCACATATGCCATGTACTGCAACAAGGTTTGATATGGCCTATTAAGTAGATACACTGGTAACTAAAAAGATCATTGGAAAGCATTGGTCAAAGTTTTTAAGGTATGTAAAGGGTAAAATTCACTATGGGTTGGATTATGAGAGATATCCTGCCGAAATTGAAGGATACAACAGTGCAATTTGGAATATGGATCCAGATGAATCTAAATCAGTTACTGTCTGGATCTTTGCCTTGGGAGGTGGAGCAATCTTCTGGAAGTCTGAAAAGCAAATGTGCATGCTTCATTTCTCTATAAAATTCGAGTTTTTAGCTCTCTCATTTATGGTAAAGGAAGTTGAGTGGATTAAGAATGTCTTGGTAAATGTAATGTAACAACATGAAGCAATCTTAGTTGGTAATCTCACTGTACTCTGATAATCAAGCAGCTATGGTAAAATCATACAGTGAAAAATACTATGAAAAATCCAAACAAATTCATTTAAAGCACAATGATGTGAAGGAACTCATCACTGATGGCATCATTGCTATTCAATATATAACATTAAAGGAAAATTTGATAGATCCTTTATCTAAAGGGTCTAAGCAGAGATCTGATAATTTTCTAACATAGGGGAATGAATCGAAGACTTATAATTAAATTATGCTTGGAGGAAACTTGACCAAATAATCTTTATCTCGTTTAATGGGAAAAACTAACCAAATAAACAACTGTTTGGAAGCAATATTTTATAATTTTATTCCAAGTCCCTTTTCTATGATAGTGCTGGTGTCTTGTAAAGCACTAGCTTAAGATTCATAATCATTTAATGAGTAAATATGAGACCATCTTTGCATGACTCATCTTATTGTAGAGCACTGGTCACTTTCTATAAGATACGGCTATCTCTAGAGCACTTTCACTTTCTATAAGATAAGGGCTATCTCTAGAGCACATGTCACTTTCTATAAGATACGGGCCATCTCCAGAGCACTTGGTGATATTAGGACTAGGCATAGACTTTAAAGTGCTGAGCTGAGCGGATATTAACCTCTCCAGTGTTTTTTTTTTTTGGTGTGTGTGTGATATTAGTTCGGTTGATCTATAAGAGTACTTAATTCAAGGTTTCTTTACTAAAGATCTTTGATAAATTTTAACGTTTATATACTAGATGGTTTATGTCCAAAAAGGCATTATCATTTATGCATAATAACTATTCTAAGATGTCACAATAACCCTTTTTAATTTTAAAAAAGTTGAGGATTTTTAACTCTATTTTATTATTATTTTTTTAAATTTTTTACACATGCACACACACCTCCACACACTCACGCCAGTGGAATTTCACCACCTATGGGTACTCGAACCCTTGACTAGGTGTTGAAACTCCTGAGAGTCTACCACTGGAGCAAGAGCAAGGACCCAAAGGATTGTTAACTTAGTTTTTTAAATTTCTACATATGAGCATTGCTTTGGAAACTTATTTTTCAAAGTTTCATATTGAAAAACTAAAGTTGAAATGTGGTTTATATAGTATCATTCCTATATAGCTATTATTTAAGATTTTACTAAGAAAATGGGGGTCTAGTGAGGTACAGAGTACTAAGTGCACATGTGTGTAGACTATAGGGCTGCTTTGGCAAGTTGTAGTGCTTGACTAGCTCACTTGGTATTTGGCACTTGGCAGTAGGGCTAGGTCACACTGCACTGTGCTATCGGCCTACATCATGACCCAACTCTTTTCTAGATAGACGTTAGAATTGGGGGCGGATTAGATACTGAACGCCTCAGTAGCCAAAAGGCTACTAAAGTGACGTGGTGAAACATGATTGGTTGGAGTTTAATGAATCAATAAATGCTCCTCCCATCATAGCTCCGTTACACATCTTCTTGCGTTAGACATCTTCCTATTTTTGAAATACTTATGCGAGAGTATTTTAGTAATTTGTAGAGGATGAGATTTTTAATTCAGGAGTAGATATATAGAATGATCCAAACCGTCCATTTATAAATGGTCCATATAAAATGGTGTGCAAACCCCGCTTATCAGATGTCAGTGAATCTGATCGTCATTACGATTTTTTGTAATAATATCTAATGGTTATGATATTTGTACAAATATGTGTTGCACATGTATCTTGTATGGTGTAGAAATTGGAAGGGGCGGAAATTTCATCATCCTAAGTGGAGTTTTACATGTGCGAGAGATCTTAGGTGGGTACATATTGAACGGGCAATATTCTGGACCAATCAGCAAGTAGGCCAGACATGCACATTGACTGTGGACGATCAGTTGTTTCTTTATAACTGTTGATGGATGATGGACAGAAGTTCCGAAATTGAGAATGAATAATGATCCCATGCATTCTATGTACCCCAAGTGGGCCTAATGAATGAATGGCCTCTCCTTAAACTGTGAAAAATGAGAGATGGACTGAAATAGTGGTACGTTGGACTTATGTAGAAAATTATTAAATAGCTGGCAATCAAATGAAGGGATATGATGGACGTGGATTTCGCCTTTTGTAGGAAATTCCTGCGTTGGAAACCTATGTGGGGCCACTATGATATTTGTGAGAAATCTACCCCATCCATCTGTCTTGTGAGCTCATTTTGGGACTTGAGACCAAAAGTGAGCAGTATCCAAGACTCAAGTTGGCTGCACTAAAAGAAAAAGTGGGTAGGGAAATTCCTACCGTTGAAACCTCCCTGGGTTCGACAGTGATGTTTAAATGGCATCCATACCATTCATAACGTCATTCCTACTGGGATGAACTGATAACACAAATATTACCCAGTTTCAAAACTTCGATGGCCCCATGAATATTTCAATTGCGGACATTCAATCCTCACGTTTTCGGCCCACTTGAATATTGGATCTGGCTCATTTTTGTCCCATGTCCTAAAATGGGCTTAAAAAAAGGATGGGCTGGGTAGATTTCTCAAAAACATCACAGTGTGCCCCACCTAGGTTTTCAGCGCAAGAACTTCTTATGAAAGGATTTTGCAAGAAATCTGCGAATATGATTGAGTGACATGGAGATAGGAGACACAATCTATATACCCCCAAGTGGGCCTGATGAATGATGATTCCTTTTTCTTGCACAAAAACGGCATGATGATCAAATTCACTAAAATCTGATAAGCGGTGTTTCCACACCATTTTATATGGATCAAATGAACGGTTCGGATCATTCTACATATCTACTCCTAATATGGTATATAATTTAAAGAATTAAAAATGCCATTATCAGCAAATTAAAGTACACTCATATGAGTATTAAAAATAGAAAAATGTCTAATGGATCTCCAACTGAAGGAGCATTCATTGCAAGGAAGAGACTGTTAATATCTAACTAATCACATTTCACTTTGGAAGCATTCAGTATCTAATCCGCTCCTGCTAGAATTATGCATTTTTATTAGTTGCATAGGTAATCTCCTTCTATAAGAAGAGATGGAGATAGGCTTGAATTACTTCAACTTCCGTTTTCTTCTTTTCTACTCGTTTTGGGCATCTAGAGCTTAGGGTACTCTCCCTCCGGTGGTAGACTCCCAGGAGTTTCAACACCCAGTCAAGGGTTCAAGTATCCATAGGTGGTGAAATCCCACTACGGCATGAGTGTGTGCGTGTGTAATAATAATAATAAAAAAGAAGTACCGTGTCTTTGTTGGGTAGTGCAAGCTCATTGGAAGATGGGATTGAACTTGGCTTGATACTCAATGCATTCACCTAATGGCTATTGCACATATTGACTTCTATCATTCATTTATCATGCTACGTACATATGCGTACATGGATACAAACACGTTTATGTTTGCATGTGCACGCTGTACAGAGGCATGCATGATCACATGTATATTTAGCATCAATATGCCTGTCTAGTGTCTACAAGACTACAACGGAATGGTTGAACTATTCATCCATGCATGCATGCATACAGACACATAGATGATATGTACATATGCCTTCGGACACACACATGCATTCATGGTTGCATGCACATGCTATGTATGGAGGCATTCATAATCACCTGTATCTAGGGGTGCACAGTGAACCAGTAGAACCTTGGAACCGTTTTGGAAATGATATGGTTTGGTTCAGTTCTAGAGTGCACCAGTTCTGATTCTGGTTGCAAAAATCAAAGAACTGATTAATTCGGTTTGGTTTTCGGTTTGGGGGAATATAAAACTGAACGAACCATGAACCAATCCATAGAACCGAACCTGGAACTAAATTATATAATTAAAAAAAAAAAACCCTAATCCCTTCATCTCACTCTTCACGCTGCTCCTACCGCGGCTGCCCCCAATCCCCATCCATTCCTCTCTCTCTCTCTCTCTCTCTCTCTCTCTCTCTCCCTCCATTCACCACGCCATTCACTAATGCAATTGGGCTGGATTATAAAAAGCTAGAACCGTGGAATTGATCCGGAACCAAACCGGTTTTAATGGTCCAGTTCCAGTTTGGTTCTAAGGTGCTAATGGTCTGGTTCCGGTTTCTGTTCCAATTCTCCGGGAATTGTTAGGAATGGTTCGGGTTTCACTCCATAACTAGACCGATCCGACCTGTGTGCACCCTGGCATCTGTATGCTCGTCCAGTGTCTATGATGGAATTGATGAACTATACATCCTTGCATGTATAACAAGCTCTCTACTTTGTTGCATTCTATCTGGGATGCATGCATGCATACATACACCAATGCATATAAAGACCATAAAAAAAAGGGAAATCCGGTCGTACGAATCAGTACACTGGTGTGGCCCACCCATCGATTGTATCGGCGTGATTTTCATATCATGAGATAGTCATTGTGTGGGCCACCTTTTGCATGGATTAGATATTCTGCACATGAGGCAGGAAAATGGTTGTATCATGACTTCCGATTAAGCTGGTAGCTGCTGTATTTGATAATCTCTCATGAGGTACAGTTCATTTGGCTAAGATGGCCTTTTCAGTTTGTTCAGGTGGGCCCCATACCTTTGGCCTTTCAATTTCCACACGTGTGTATTTGATAATCTCTCATGGTTTGGTAATTCAAAGTAGAGGGGGCAATGGGTCAGGTTCTTGTCAGACCGGAAGCCGATTATCTGGTGTACCAGAAACCACCGACCTGAATGGTGTCGGTACGTGTCGTGCGAGCGCTGACGCTGTTCGAGCTCTGAGTTGTACGAACGGTTCAAAGGAGATCAAAGTTACATGGCCCAACAGTGATGTATTTATTATATCCATACCGTTCATCCATTTGGTGAGATCATTTTTGAGCTTGATCCCAAAAGTAAGTCATATCCAAACCTCAAGTGAACCACACCACAAATATCACTGGGACTGTGGTTCTCACTGTTAAAAAATTTGTAGGGCCTGCCATAAGGTTTATTTTCCATCCAATCTGTTCACTAGGTCACAAAGATCTGGATGTAGAGGAAAAACAAATATCATATTGATACAAAACTTATGTAATCCCAAAACGGTTTGGATGATAGACGTTCAAATCATTCACTACTTTTTTTCAGTGTGGTCCACTTGATCTTTGGGTCTCTCTTTGTTTTTCAGTTTAAGTCTTCCAATTGGGTCACCAAATGGACGGATGGTTTGGATGTATCATGGACCCATGGAACTTGGTCACGGCAACGCAGCAGTCAGGTTGATGGTGTATGGTACACCAGCCAATCCGCTTCCGGTCAGACGAATGTCTGGCCAGCCTGGGAAGCGGATTGGCTGGACTAGCAGCCACCGCTTACACGGCTGGTGCATGACGAGCGCCTACGCTACTCAGGCCCCCGGCTGTATGAACCGATCAAAGTTACATGGCCCTACAATGTTGTATTTATATATTATATCCAAACTGTTCATCCGTTTGGAGACATTATTTTTAGAGTACGAGCTCAAAAACGAGTCATATCCAAAGCTAAGTGGATCAAGCCATAAATAACAGTGGGGATAATGATTCTCATCATTCCTAGGCTCACCATAAAGTTTATTTTCCATCCTATCCGTTCATAAGAAGTAGAAAAACAAATAATATCACATTGATCCAAAACTTCTGGGACCCCCCAAAGGGTTTCAATGGTAGACATTCAATCCCTCACTACCTTTTGCAGTGTGGTCCACTTAATCTTTGGATCTGTCTTATTTTTCAGCCAAATGAACGGATGGCTTGGATATAACACATACTTCAGGGTGGGACCCACAGAACTTGGTGACGTCAACACACCACCTAGGTCAGTGGTGTGTGGTACACCAGCTAATCCGCCGAATCATAGCCAGATCCTAACCCGACTCAATTAAAATTCATCCCGACCCAATCTGGCATAACCACAATCAGTAACATAGGGCTAAGGAATGTCCACTGCCTGATTAGTAGACATGTACAAAAATACATACATCATGTGTATGTTTTTATACTCCCATGTATTTCTCTTTTTGGGCCGGGTTGGGTTGGGTCATCTGCCCCAGCCCATTGACAAGCTGTATGGGCGGTTCAACCCGACTTGAGCCCGATCCATTTAAACAGGCCACATTAATTCTCTGACCTGAACCCAACCCACTACCCATTTAGCTTGGCTCAAACCCACCTCAACGGTGATTTGGGCTAGTTGATCCGTGGGAACCATTGCCGCCTCCAAATTCCCAACCATAGGCAATAGGTCTCACAGTGCATGGTCCATTCAAGAAAAATCTCATGTGAATTGTTGCTGTGTTTTCTATCTTAACTGTCTATTTCTTGGCCTGTAACTGAATATGGTTAGCACTTGTCTGATCTGGAAATTTTCTGTTCTGTCTATGTAAAGTCATTCATATCAATATATGATTTGAATGACCTAACCATCGGCTGAAAACTGATAACCGATGGCCAGCTGCATGCTGACTTAGCACACAGTCTGGCAAAGCTTTGTAGACTGATAAGTTGCTTACAGTCTTAAGCTTCTTCAGTTGTTATAGTAGTAAGGCATTCTGGTAGGAATGCCGACCACTATGCTAGTGCAGTGGCTTAAAAAGCGAGCAATAAGCAGCTGAAAAATTATATTGTACTAGCAGTGCATTTTACTAATAGGCTTTGAAGCTGACAAGCAATGGCCATTGCGTGTGTTGGCGTTCATACGTTTTGAAGCTTCAAAATATAGGCCACGGTCTGATACTTTTACCTTTAAAAAAAAAAAAATTTAAGTCCAGTTTTGGGTCCACCTGTCTTGGAACTAGGTAAGTTACTTAATTGGGTCGGGTTTGTCATGGTTAATTTTAGTTGGGTCTAGTTGGACATTCATAATATTATTGTTATATCATATAAATATGTATATATTCTTTAGGGCATTTTCTTTTTATTTGAAGAACTATGAGAAAACAAAATGTTTCCTATTAAAAAAAAAAAAAAAAAACAATCTGCTTTTCCTTAAAGCTCGATCAATCTCTTATATTTATGCAAGATCCCCAAAGTTAAATCCAACAACTTAGAGGTGGATTGGAAATGATCGCGGGGCTCAAACCACTCCTAATTTAACTATGATATCATATAGATTGGTATAAATATTGAAAAAGAGAAAGAAAGAGAGAAAAGAAGAGGAGAGAAGAAAAGACATCTCTATAATAAATAGAAAATATGATAAAGATATCTCTATACAATAGACTTTATGTCCCGCATATCCAAAGGCTAAGAACACTAAGAAACTTGTGGACTATAGGCCTAAAGGCCTATAACCAAAATCAAGAGGGCCATGGGCTCATATCCAACCATTAACAAATTATAAGTCTTGACATATAACACCTTTCCTTTTAACTCTTTGACGAATAATACTCTCTCTTACACGTTTTCTCAAATAACACCTTTCATTTTTCATATTTAATAAAAATCACCTGTGATTAACATCCGTCAACAAAACATGATGATAGAACTATGTCAGATCCATTTTAGATTACTCTTGACCTTAAAAACGACCTTTGACCCTTGGGTTTGGTTTTAGGTCTAAGGAGAAGAGAGGGAAGAGATGTTAGGATTAAGGCTAGGGTTTGGGGGATTTAGGAGGGGGAATTTTTAAAAAGATAGCAAGATGGATTTTGATCATATTTGGGAAATAGAAGGCAAACCGATGGTGTTATTTGTCTTTGGGCGAAAGGGGAGGGTGCTACATGTCAAAACCTCTATTACTTGTCCATAAATTGAACGAGGCTTACTAATCACACATGTATGTGTGTAAGAGAGCTCGCCTAAATGCAACACGTGTCAACATGGGACAAGTGTGAGAGGTCCAATCAGTTCATCAGGTACGTCCAATCGTGTAGGTTGCCTTATTCAACGTGGACCTATTTGGATCCAAATTTGAGACCTTAAATATGATGCCCAGTCGCGAACCTGATTAACGTAAGCAGGTCAAACAGGTCTAGCTATGGACCGGTTGACAACCTTATTTTTTGTTGGAAATTATTTCATGAAATAATATTGGAAATCGAAAGACCAAAAAATAAAATTAACACCTAGCTGAATCACGTATGTAATACGCTACGCTGTCCTTAAAACTTATTTCACCCCATTCTCATGTTGAATTGAGATAGCTGGTGGGATACAGGCGAATTGCTCCCATGATAAGACAAGCCTTTCGTAAGGTCTTGTGTATAGTAATCATGAATGGATCTATATAGGGACTTGGTTAACACAGTTTGCTTCTCGAATAGATTTGTCGAGTGCTCGAACTCAATGACATAAATAAGGTTCGAGTCACTCAAATAGTTCTTGAGTAATCATAAAAGGAAAAAAACTATTTAGACAGATCATATTAGATTCTGATTGAATCTATTTTACTTGGATGATTCTGGACATGGATGGTCCAGTTTATATAGCATCTGGGGTGTGGACCATTGTTAAGTGGTCATCAATGATTTATAACGTTTATAAAAATATTTCTAACCATTGGCACTAAATTCCATACGTTTCAGATTGTTAGATCAACAATATGACTATTGGATCATTTAGGGTTGTCCATTTTCGGACCATTTTGTCTATTAAGTCTACTAGTTGTTTTTAAAAAATGGCTGACAATTTCAAATCCATCGATTTGACTATTCCAAGTAACTTATAAAGTCAAGTCATCATTACACACTTCACACCTCTCCCTCATACCACGATCTCACTATTTTGCGCAAGGTCGCAAGGGAGCGAAGTGCGCTAACTAGCGCTACTACAGCCATACTGTCCACACTTGAGCTCGAGTGTGTGTATGTAGCACTAGAATACACAAATGGGGCATCTCTTTCTCCATTTCCCTAAGTAAGAATACACAACACTCAATAGCTCATAAACCAAAAGTTTTCTCCCACTCTATTCAACATGAAACTAAAGAAAATCTCATTTTTCAAAGAGAAACGAATTTTTAAACCTTTATCTATTTATTTTTTTAAGCCAAAAAACTCAACATTTTTACGCTGAGTCTGACCACTAAATATCCATAGATTGGAAGTGGATCGTGTATCGAGTAAACTTTGTGGGGCCCATAGTGAATGTATGTGTCTTATTTATGTTGTCCATCTATTTTTCCAAATCATTTTAGGGAGAAAATCCAAAGCTTAAGTGGACCTCACCATAGAAAACAGTGGGGATAATGATGTCCTCTACCATTGAAACCTTCCTAGGGCCCACAATGATGTTTATTTGTCATCCAACCTGTTCATGAGATCACAAAGATATGGATAAAGGGAAAACACAAATATCAGCTTCATCCAAAACTTCCTATGACCCAAGAAGTTTTCAACGGGAGCCGTTCAATTCGTACGGTTTCCTATGGTATAGTCCACTTGAGCTTTGGATATACTTCAATTTTGGGCTCATGCCCTAGAATGATCTTAAAAATGGATGGATGGCATACGGTGGGCCCCACAGAGTTTACTCAGTAGGTAATCCGCTTCCCCATAGATTCCAATGGCTTGGCCTACCTAATGAGTGGATCAGCCTGATTTCTTCACTGGGTTACCTTCATGGTGGGGTCCATTTACGCTGAGGAAATGCATATATTCCACAGAACATGCAGATGTTGAATCTTGACTCCCATTCTATTGTAGTTGGAATTCCAAATCAGCCTAAACAAATATAAAACCAAATTCAAATTGAAGTTTCCAGAATGTCTGCTAATCTAATTGGAATTCTATTGATTTTCCCTTAAAAAAAGGGTTGTTGAAGGATTTTTCTAGATCACGTTGCCCCATCATTTTTCACGAGGAATGTATTCTCATATACTTTCTTCCCATGGTATATTCCATCGTTTAAAAACCCAAGAACTCAACTCAACTCCTTGTTCAGCTGAGTCGGTTGACTAGAAGACTCGACCCGTATTGACTCGTTATTTAATTACCATAAAAAAAATTGAAAGATTAATACATATTTTAAAATGTTTGTATAGCATTAGTAATAATAATAATAAAGAACAGTTTAATTAAACGTAACCCAATACATGCTCTACCAGTGAAGATATATTGCTGATGTTGAACATCTGGTTAAATCTTAGTCCCCTCTTCTATTAACTCTTTGAAAAACCAATCTCACAGTGTCAATGACTCGCTACGAGTCGAGTTGAGTTGACTGGATGACTATTCCTGAATTGATACTGAGTCGAGTTCAAGATCGAGCTTTTCAAGTGACCTGGCAAGAGACTCGGACAAGTTTCAACTGGCATGGATTCACTGAGTGTTAGCGGGCAATTAGGTTGGTTTTGAGTTTTGAATGGGGTTGATTTTAGGGGCTTAAGGGTCTTGTGAGGTGGCCCATGTCATTCTTAGAGAAGTCATTTAGGCATGAATTCCTTAAGTTTGTAAGTTGAATGTGGTGCACATATCAACTTGTTCTCTCCAAGGAGCTCACATAACTCAAAGCTTTGTGGGGCCACCTCAATTATGTTTGTGTGACATCCACTCTTTCCATTTGATAGACAGATCAAGAACTCAAGTGGGATACACCACGAGAATTAGTGGTCATGGAAACACCAACCATTGAAAATGAGGCTATTGTGGCAGCTACGTGGGCCACGTGGAACTTGGATGCTTGTTTTTTAGTCAATTTGGTTTTTAATACAGGCCTAGCCTCATTCGGTGACGATAATTTGGCCTTTTCCTGAGAGAATGTATATGCACTGTGGGGCCCACCAGTTGAATGACCCCAAATCTGGCACTCGTGCCACGTTGGCTGTTGGCTCTCTCGTGGGAAGAATACAATTTGAAATCCTACTCCTGCGAGTAAATATTAGTCTGCGGGTGTCTTTTTCCCACGTGCTCGTGATAGACACTCAGGGTCTGTTTGGCCAGGCAGATCCCATGGTATTAGGAGGGATGGGATCAATTTTAAGGTAATGATGATGGTGTAAGTGGATTGTCTTAAGATCCGTGGGATTGCTTACATCCCGGGACAAGTTCACTGGGCCTGTTTGGCATGCTGTGCATATCCCAGGATTTTGCTTTCCAATTCATCCAACCAAGGGATAGGATCAAATTTAAGGTAATCATGGTGATGTCAGTGGATTGTCGTAAGATCCATGGGATTGCTCACATCCCGGGACGAGTTCACCGGATCTGTTTGGCTTGTCATGCCTATCCCAGGATATTGCCGATCCCATCCCTCTTAATACCGTGGGATCTGCCTGGCCAAACAGGCCCTAACACTACTACCAGAGAAGAAAAAAAAACAGAGCAAAAAAGTACGGCTGAGATAGAACTAGTGAATCATCTGTTTCGTGGAAACAGCTAGCAGCTGAATCCAATATTAATATTGGTCCACGTCACTGTAAGTGCCACACTGGCTTTTTTTTAATATATTAAAAAAATTACGAATAAGGAAAAGTCGGACGCGGATTGCGTACTACCCCCGCCCGTCCCTAGCTCTCAACGGGCAATTCTTTGGGCGGGCCAACCGTGATGTATTTGTACATTCAAGCCGTTAATTCATTTTCTCAGATTATTTTATAGTATGAGTACAAAAATAAGGCAGATCTAACGCTCAAGTAGACCACACTAAATAATAAGCTCGGTTGCATTAAAATGTACCAAGCATTAAATGTCGGTTGCATTAAATGAAAGAGTCATCTGTGGCATGCTCCATTTTACCATTAGATCTGCTTCATTTTTATATGGATGCCTAAAAAATATTTAAGAAAAGGGATAGACGGCTTGGATGTACAGATACATCATGGTGGGCCCACCCACAGGACTGCCCGTTCGAAGCTAGGGACGGGCGGGGTAGTATCGGACGCGGATTGCGTACCGATTAACTCGTACCCTCATCGTGCTGAGTAAAGAGTGTGGGTCCACTGTTATCTATTTATTTTATCCACTCCGTTAATCCATGTTAACAGGTAATTTTAGGACTTGATTCCGAAAATGAAGCAAATTAAAATCTAAAGTGGACTACACCACAGGAAACAGTTTGATTGAATCTCTACCATTGAAAATGTTTTGAAGGCCAAAGAAGTTTTGGATCAAGCTGATGTTTGTGTTTTCTCTTCATCCATGTCTTTTTGATCTTATAAACAGGTTGGATGACAAATAAAAATTACTTTAAACCTTAGAAAGGTTTCAACGGTGGAAATCATTATTCCACGCTGTTTCCTGTGTAATGGTTCACTTGAGCTTTGGATTTACTTCAATTTTGAGATCAACTCCTAAAATTAGCAGAAAAATGATGGACGGTGTGGATAAACCACATAAACTCACAGTTGGCCTAACTGAGTTTACTCAGTACGATAAAAGCGTACTGAGTGACTTAGTACGCAATCCGTTTTCGGAAAAGTCTAACGCCGCTGGACGGTTTCGTTTGAAAATCGAAGTGCATACCGATTACAGCTCTTGCTCTTACCGTACTGGGTAAACTCAGTTGGGCCCATCTTGTATGTATGTGGTCTATCCAGGCCGTCCATCCGTTTTTCCATCTAATCTAAGGGCTTGAGCCCAAAATTGAAGTATATCCAAATATAAAGTGGATCATACCACAGTAAATAGTGGGGATAATGATTTCCACCGTTGAAACCTTGCTAGGCCGGGCAGTGATGTTTATTTGTCATCCAACCTTTTCATAAGATCATACAGGCATGGATGAAGAGAAAACATGAATATAAGCTTGATCCAAAACTTTTGTAGCCTCCTAGAAATTTTCAACTGTTTCCTATGGTGTGGTCCATTTGAACATTGTATATGCTTCGTTTTTTGTCTCAAGGCCTAAAAATATCTGATAAAATTGATTGACGGAGCCGATAAAATACATAAATCATGGTAAACTCCACATAGTTTACTTGGTACGCTTAGTGTGTTACTCACTACACAATCCGCTTCCTTCCATGTGGTCCATTTGGAGAGATCATTTTAGGGCATGAGCCATAAAACGAATTAGATCCAAAACTCTAGTGGACCCCACCACAAAAAACAGTGGAGAGAGTCACACCCACCATTAAAAACTTCTAATGATGACAAAAGTTTCCGATCAAGTTGATATTTGTGTTTTCCCTTCTTCAATGTCTTCTTAACTTAAAGTCCACTGTGATTTTTGTTTAAGTTTTCATTTGGGGATTCAGCGCACGGGTTGAGCAGTAAGACTCGCTACTAAAGTGATGTTAGATGTTATGTCGGTCCTACCATGATGTATGTTTTGTATCCACACCGTCCATCCATTTGGAGAGATCATTTTAGGGCATGAGCCAAATAATGAATCAGATCCAAAACTCGAGTGGACCCCACCATAGAAAATAGTGAAGAGAGTACGCGCACTATTAAAAACTTCTAAGGGCCACAAAAGTTTTCGATCAAGCTGATATTTGTGTTTCTATTTCTTTAATATCCGTGTTAACTTATGAACAGGTTAGATCTCAAATAAAAATCTCGGTGGACCGTAGGAAGGCTTCAACGGTGGACGTCACTCTCTTCACTATTTTCTATGGTGGGTTCACTCCAGCTTTAGATCTACCTCATTCTTTTGATCATGCGCTAAAATGATCTCTCCAAATGGATGGATAGTGTGGATATAATACATACATCATGGTGGGCCCCAAAGAACTTGGTGGCGTCACTTCAATAGCAAGTCTAGCTACTTAACGTGTCGGTAGCTAATCCACCTCCAATTTCTTTCTTCTAAAATTTAATTAGGCCATGTCATCTCACAACAATTTTATAAGATAAAAAAATATTTACAAAATCTGGTTGATTAACAAGGAATATTAGCTGTGACCTAGGATGAGTGATGTCTGTAGGATCCTCGCCGTGGGCCCACTTTATCTATACGTTGAATATCTACTCCATCCATCCGTTTTCTCATATTATTTTAAGACTCGACCCGAATCAGTACTTGTGATCGGGTGAGATTCAGTCCAGATTAGTCCAGGCCAGATCCGTACTCGGATTGGGTTAGGCATGCTTAGGGGTGTAAATGAACTGAGCTAGCTCGGTTAGCTCACTCGACTTGACTTGAAAAAGCTCGATTCAAGTCGATTCGAAGCTAAGTTCGAGCCGAGTCGAGTTGATTTTTTGAGCTTGAAAATGAGTTCGAGTAGGCCCCAGCTCGACTCGACTCGGATCGAATCCAGCTTGAATCCGGCTCGAATCGAACTCAGATCGAACCAGTTCGGTGACTCGGTTACTTTACCATTGATGTTGCTCACCAACTGTTTGATAAAATGACTCAACGAAATGTGGCCAGTGGCAAGGAAGGTATGTACATGAAACAAATACCCTTTTTCTCTTTGTTTTTCTTGGTTTTTATGTTTCTTAGAAGGTGTTTGATAAAATACTTGTAAAACCATTGCATCTGTTTGTAAAATAATGGGATTTTGAAGTTGTAGTTCAGGTGTTTGTGGAAATGCCTCAATGGCGAACTCAGATCGATCTTGGCTCGAACTCGGCCCGAGCTACTGACCGAACCGAGCTGAGTTGGCCAGTCAGGCTCGAGGACCGAGCCAAACCGAGTTCGAGCTGAGGTCAGCCAGAGGCCAGCTCAACTCGGTTCGACTCGATGTACACCCCTAGGCATACTGGACTCATTACCGAGTCAGGTCAAGTTCAGGTTAGGCCTATTTCAAAATCGAAATGAGTCGGGTCAGCCCTAACTCAGTTTGAATCGACTTGATGCCCACCTCTAACCATGATGGTTGTTTTTTTTTATCCGCACTTTTTATCCATTTTGCCCACATACATCAAGGCATGAGTTTAAAAATAGATAGATCGGTATCTTAAGTGGACCACACGATAGAAAAAGTGGTGATTGAACACATACCATTATAAACTTCGTAGAGCCTACTGTAATGTTTATTTTCCATCCAACCAACTGATAACGTCACGAAGACATGGATGAAGAGAAATATAAATATCAGCTTGATCCAAAACTTTTGTAGCCCCCAATAAATTTTTAATCTTCTAATCATCCATGTTTCTTGTGGTGTGGTCCACCTGAGATTTGGATCTTCATCAATTTTCTGCTCATGAACTACAATGATTTGTAAAAATGGATGGAAGGAGTGGATAAAATACATATATCATGGTGGAGCCAATAGAGCTTTTCCAATAACACATAGTACTGCAGTTGGTGGTATATGCTACCAGTGTACCCTTTATCAATGCCGCTTATATGAGCAAATAGTCAGTGGCTCAGGTGGGCCATATTATGATGTTTTCTGAAAAATCAACTTAGACCACAAGGTGCATCACTCCATTTTAAGCCACAGGCCGATAAAATTAGTTCTATCTATAATTCAGGTTGACCACATGATTGTAAACAGTGTATAGGCAATCCTCGCCTTCCAAAAATTGTTTTCATTAGTCTGGCCCAAGTTATTCATGTATCGGTATGATTCTTGGTAAAATGTTTTTTTTTTTTTGTAAAAAAAAAAATTTAATTTTAATAATCTAGTTGTTGAAGTGGATTTTGATGTAAGTATAATGTTTGGCCCTTTAAAATAAAGGGTGAACATCTCTCTCCCAACTATTTCCTTTAGTGCGTATCTCTAGGCCCAGACTTAATAGCCAATGGTTATAGTAGATATTACATAAACATCGCAGTGGGCCCCGAACAAATCAAGAGTCACACCCCATATATATATATATATATATATATAAATTACTCTCTTTACAATTGGAGAAGTATAGGGGACTGAATTTTTGGCGGGGGCCCACCATGATGTGTATGCAAAATCCATTCTGACAATTAAATGTGTAATCATTTAGGCTCGAATCCAAAAAAATTAGGTTAACATGATATTCATGTGAGCCACACCAAAGAAAATATTTAGAAGAGAGACATCCACCCTTGAAATTTATAGGACCCACCATGATGATTATATAAAATGGACACATTATTTTATGTAATGGAACCCCATCATTTTGTCTAATAGAAGTCTATCACTTTATCAAATGAACATGTTACTTTGTCTATTGAAATTCTGTCATTTTATTTGACAAGCCGCTACTTTATCTAGTGAAATCTTGTCACTTTGTACAGCAACATCGTCACTTTCTCTAGTGGAAACAAGTCACTTTATTCGAAAACTCATCATTCTATCAAGCAAAACCCTATCAATTTATCTAGCAACCCCATCACTTTATCTAGTGGAATATCGTTACTTTGTCTAATGGAACCTCCTTACTTTGTCCAATAATCATGTCACTTTGTCTATTAGAACCTTGTCACTTTGTCTAACACCCCTTTCATTTTATCTAGTGAAATCCTGTCACTTTGTTCAGCGACATCGTCACTCTCTGTAGAACCCCGTCACTTGATACAGTATAACTTTGTCACTTTGTCCTACTACATAGTCTCTTTGTCTGGTAGAACCTCCTCACTTTGTCCAGCAATCCAATCACTTTGTCTAGTGAACCTTGTCACTTCATCCAACAGTTTCGTCACTTTGTTCAGCAACCTCATCACTTTGTCTAGTGGAGCCCGGTCACTTTGTCTTCCAGCCTTATCACTTCTTTTAGTGGAACCAGGTCACTTTGTCCAACAACCCATCACTTTTTTAGACAATCTGTAAATTTGTCTAATGGAACCCTATTTGCTTTGTCTCTTGTAACCTTATTAATTTGTTTAGTGGAATCACGTTGCTTTGTCGAGCAACCTCATTACTTTGTTTGGTATAACTTAGTCCCACATACGAGAAAAGGTCACAAATGGAGTTGAACCAAGTAACATTGCAAAGGCATAATGATAGTAGGGTCGGGATATCCCCGCCCTCCGAACCGGACGTGAAGGTCTCCCCTCATCCGGCTCTCTGCAGGGGAATCTCCACTCACTGCTTCCCCTAATATCCTCCCTTTACCACATCATGGGGGTTTACAGGAGATCCCAGAGGCTCGCTCGGAAAGGCTGCTATACTATACCTTTTTACTCCTCTCTACTCTACTATACTCTACTATAGTAGTCACTAGACTCACTATAGTAGTCCGTCCGGCTGCTCTTGCTGAAATCATTACTCTTCATTCTCCCGTGCTCTAGCAATTGCGCTCCCTAGACCACTACCATGTAGTTAGGTAGGGACAATCAATCCGTAGTGACGGGAATCTAGGAATGAATGGGGATCCCTATCAATATCAAAATGAAAAAAATATATATGTGTGTGTGTGTGTGCGCGCGTGTGTGTGACGCCCCATGTTTTCAGGACCCGAGTATATGACTTGTTTCTCAAAAACCCGAGTGTTAACCTACAGAGAGTCAAATTCCATATACCATGTGCTCGAGCTCATGGTAAGCTCCCATGAGGTCGAGCTGTGTGGGCCCCACCATGATGCATGTCAACCATCAACACCGTGCATTTGATGGGTCCCCTTTAAATTATGGGATATCCCCAAATCAGCCGTATACGGAACTCAGGTGGGCCATACCATCTAAAATCATGTGAAGACATGCCAAAAACATATAAAAGCACTTAGTGGGGCCCACCTGAGTTTTGAATGCTGCTGAAACTTGGTCTGAACCCTCATCCAAGTGGGACACACATAATGGATGGGCTGGATTTGCAAACCACATCTCGGTGGGCCCAAAAAATGATTATTAATGTTTTAATGGTGCACGGTCCCTCTCAACTTCTGTATGTGGTGTGGCCCACACAAGTCACGGATTGACTTAATTTTTGAGACCTAGGCCCACGATGGAATGGTGCATCTGACTGATGGGGTAGATGTTCAAAACACATCACGGTGGGGCCCACACAGCTCGACCTCATGGGATGTTCCCATTAGCTCGAGTGCATAGTACCTTTTCCCATATATATTCATCAGAGATAGCACTCTAGCATAGGATGAACAAATCAACATAAGGAAAATTTGTATTTCCATTTAGAATATACAAGAGGCTTCCCATAATGACTTATACAAACTAATGCCTTTGAAATTTACAAATACAGAATTTATATGATTTCATACATGAAAAATAATAGAATGCATGTAAATTTGAGTTGCAAGACCGTGCAACTCCTCGTAACAATATAGCCGTGCATCCCTAGCACTTGTACATGGCTCCTCAGTAGTCTGAATCTGAAAATCACTTAAGCCACCTATACTACCTTTATGGTTATATATTTGATGGATGAGTGGCCAACTTAGTGTGAATTCCCCTTAGGATTATACACCGCCGTCTCAGACAAGTATAACATGAAAGAAACAAGGCAATCAAAACATAACAAAATGCAGTCTTATTATATGCATGGATATGTGAATGCATCATCATCGACCTGGGGATGCTCATCTAGTCGGCAGTTGGGCTCATCACCCATGCAAAGGCTGACCATTAACGAAGCACATCACGTGCATACATCACGTACTACATAATGACTGCCCATCGTATATCACGTATGTCAATCGATAGTTGGTGGTCTGACAGCTAGCGAAACGATACCCCAATAACTCGGAGGCACGTGCTACAGCATCCAGAAATATTCACCTGTCATCGTAAATATGTCATGTATGCATAATTAGCCAAGCCATTATTAGTCAAATTACAGTCAGCCGGTTTAATAAAGCTTAAGGTTACTACGGGGGGCTTGTCACCTAGCGTAGGCCGACAGCTCAGGTATAGTGTCCCATAACTACCATCCCCGACCAATGAGTCTACCGCCTTAGAGTGTTGATAGAACCCATCAACACGTGGCCATTGTAAGGCCCACCCCCGCAGCACATGATATTGTCCGCTTTGCCGAAACTCACGGCTTTAAAACGCGTCATGTCTATTAAGGGAGGAACCCAACATATAACCACCACAACTCCAGACAACTCTTCCGATGTGGGACAAGTTACGCTACGATCAGCAATGCACAAGTAGCTCGCCCAAAGCATAGTAACTGCTAGCCACACAAGAGCTCGCCACCACACTGGGGCCCGCCCACATGAAGCAGTGACTGGGGCGTCACATTATCCCCCACCGATGGGCAGAGCTGTCCTCGGCTCTGATACCATTTGTAAGGCCCACCCCCGCAGCACATGATATTGTCCGCTTTACCGAAGCTCACGGCTTTAAAATGCGTCATGTCTGTTAAGGGAGGAACCCAACATATAACCACCACAACTCCAGACAACTCTTCCGATGTGGGATAAGTTACGCTACAGTCAACTGCAACAGTAGCTCGCCCAGCACAATAGCCTGCCAACCACACAGTAGCCTACCAGCCACACCTGGGGGCCTGCCCACATGTGTGCCCGCTCACATGAAGCAGTGACTGGGGCGTCACATTATCCCCCACCGAGGGCAGAGCCGTCCTCGGCTCTGATACCATTTGTAAGGCCCACCCCCGCAGCACATGATATTGTCCGTTTTGCCGAAACTCACGGCTTTAAAACGCGTCATGTCTGTTAAGGGAGGAACCCAACATATAACCACCACAACTCCAGACAACTCTTCCGATGTGGGACAAGTTACGCTACAGTCAACTGCAACAGTAGCTCGCCTAGCACAGTAGCCTGCCAACCACACAGTAGCCTGCCAGCCACACCTGGAGGCCCGCCCACATGTGTACCCGCCCACATGAAGCATTGACCGAGGCGTCACAGCCATCAATTCCCCATACATCAATTCTCAATGTATAGGGAACTACCATCGTATGTTGAGTGGGAATGAATGTCGAAGATACTAAATATAACGATAAAAAAAAGGAGTCGGCAGGCATGCTTTAAAAAAGAATAAGCAACAACAATAAAAACATCAAATAGTTCATCCCATGATCAATTAGGTGGAATCACCCCATATATGGTAAGTCCCATGAATAAATTGCCACTAACATAACCTCTATGTTGAGGGTCTATTTCTAGCACAATAAATCTCATTACACACCGAGTACGAACTCTCTTTCTTGAATAGAGGTTCACCGCATAGGTTAGAAAGATTTCGATTCATATGTTTTTGCAAACGGTACAATATCATATACAATGGCATAAAGATTAAGTATCAAACTAGGATACCATTCTAATAAAGCACAACTTAGGTACAAATGTAAATACAAATCAAGAATTAATAAATGAATCAAGGTGTAGCATATGCATCTGATATTCATGATCAATTCTCAAACATATATCCAAGTAAACTAATCATATAATTAATCATGCTCTAAGGCATCATTCATAATCAATTTAAAAGTTATCCTTAATCTAATTTAGAGATGGAAAGCTCAAGGGAAAAAGTCATTAGCTGATGAACCGAATGACCTTCTACTGTTGCTAAGTGATTGTGCCGTTAGAATTGAATCCTACCACAAACATGAACTTGTACAATTAGATCCAAGTCCTACGCACTACCTAGGTTTAAGATCATAGCCTAGGATTTGAATTTCTTATCTTAGGATTTTGATGTAAGATTAGGATTTTCATCATAGGGTTTAGTCTTAAACTTATATTCAGGGATTTGAATCCTAAATTATTATTATTATTATTGTACAATGGATCAAATAATATTCATAATAGGAGTATTAATTCACTAATATTAATAATGATGGTTCACAAGTGAGTACTTAAATATACCAACAATGCCTAATGTTCTTATAATAACTAATAATCTATTAATTAATAGAGGTACTAGAGATAGAATATTTACTAACAATAATGTTACGATGACTAATAATAATATTTATATTAACAATAATTATACTAACCCCATAATGAAATTAATAATATTTTCTATTGGTAATTATAATAGCTATCATAGTTTTGTTTTTCCATGATAATGCTTAATAATAGTATATAAATATAAGTGTCTAATAATCATAGTTTTATTTATAATATTCAATGCTAATATGAAGAATCAGTCAATGGTTAATCCTGCTTAATACATTGTTTATGGTTAAAGTCCTAACCCAGGGTTTGGATTATCTAGGTCTAGGATTTCATCCTTGAGTTTAGGTCTACGATAAATCTTAGAATTTGAACTCTAGTTGGTGTATCATTAATTACAATATAAATTTAATAATTACAAGATAATTATTAGCATTAGTGTTATAATTTATAATAGCTAACATAGTTATAAAAATCATTATGATTAAAATTAATAATAAAATTATAATTGATGATAAATATCAATAACACAAATTAGTACATTGTAATATTAATTATTATTTCTAGTCAATAGCATTAAAATAACATTAATCATTACAACAGATAGAAAATAATAAAGATATTATTAATAACAAAAATAACTAATGACGAATCTGACTAATGAAAAGAAATAAAAATTCTCACCTTGTTGACTTGATTCGAGGTCACCCACGCAAGATGGAGCATGCTTGAGGTCGAGGCCCTGGATAGCCTAGCCATTCGTGCATCTACCAGACCCATGAGCAGTTTGTGAGCTAGGTTCGGCCCAAAATGGCGGCTGGATTTTAGTCCAAACCTGGCCCAGATTGGTGGCTGGGCCTGGTCTAGATTGCGGCCCAAAATGAGGCTAGATTTTAGCCCAACACTCAGCCCAACTAAAGGACTAGTTTCAGCCCACCTTTTGGACTGATTTCAGCCTAGAACGTGGGCTGGTTTCAGCCCACTACTCAGCCCAAACTAGTGGTTGGGACCTAGCTCATGCTATTGGAAGTTTGGCTTGGCCTAGAACTTATGGCGGAGCTGGGCCTAGTTTCTGGTTACGGCCCAAAGAGGTGGGAGACCTACAAGAGCTCTCGCAACAGATGCTGCTGCGACAGCCCGAGCTAGAACCTCGGGTCGATCCGACGGAGCAGGAGAAGGCCGAGAGATCTGGCGGATCTTAGGGCCTGTTTGTTTTTCTATTTCACAGGCATTTGCAGTTTCCTCGAGCATTTATTACATGCTTAGGGAAATGCATGGGGTTTGTCACCGACCATCATCACAAATCCCTTGTTTGAAAAAAACTGGCGGGATTGCAAATGCCGAAATGAGCATTTGTTTTTGGCGATCACCATGGTATGGGGATACTGTCTGCAGATGTGTAGCAGATTGGGTTGGCCCCACCAGTTACTGAAGTGACATCACAGGCATTATATGTGGGCCCACTATAATGTACGGTTTGTATCCATGTCGTCTATCCATCTGGACAGATCATTTCAAGGTAATATCCAAACAATGAATCCCATCCAAAGCTCCAGGGGACCCCACCATAGATAACAGTGGGGAGAGTGACACCACCGTTAAAAATATTTGAAGACTAGAAAGGTTTTCGATCAAGGTGATATTTGTTTTTTTCCTTCTTCAATCTCTTTTTAAACTTTTGAAAAAGTTGAAATTTGAAAAAAAAACAAGCATGCCAGGCCACAAGAAGTTTTCTACGGTGGTCATCAGTAGCATCTGCTGATTTATGTGGTGAGGTCTACCAAAGCATTGGATCTGCCTAATTCTCTGAGATATGAGGTGAAACAAAATCTCCAATTGGATGGACGTTGCAGATACAACACATACATCATAGTGGGGTCCACAATGATGTGACGTCACTTCAGTAGCGACTCTTGCTCTCGCGGACCACGGAGACGGTGCGTCCTGTCTCTGAGACGTGCGCCAGAGAATTCCCAGTGAATTCCCACACATTGAAATGGGATTTCCCATCTGCCCAATGCACACCGCCTTTCCATCACTCAAACATGGGAAATGGTCATTATGACCCATTTCGCAGGCGTTTCACCCAACACTACGAAAACAAATAGGCCCTTAGAGAAGTCCATACGGACGAAAGGGAAAGGACTCTTCCCTCTTCATTCGACCAGAACTCTCCCTCTCACTCCCTCTCTGGCTTTCTTTCTTCCTGTCCAACCAGATGGGTCTGGCTTAGCCAAACCTAACGGGGCAGTGGTCATCCCATGGCTCGAACGAGTTAGGTTGTATTGGCATGGTGTAACAGCCGCACCTCCATCTTCCTTTTTCTTCTTCTTTCTTTCCGTTTCTTTCTTCTATGTTCTCCTTATCTTCTTCATTCCCTTCACCCCAACTGTATCAGAACGTGGCCCGTAGCAAATCAGGAACCGTGGTTTACCAAGGAAGACGACCAGCTCCAATAGCGGAAATCATCCTGATGCTTCTTCCTTCAATCTGAAGGTGTTAAATGATTTGGATGGTCTTGGAGGAGCTTGTGGAATGGGGAGCTTGAAGTTCCACGGGAGTTTGAGTGGTGGGTTTTGAGAAGGAAGGTGGCGGCTAGTTTCTGTGCAAACCCGCAAGAACCGGTGAGGATCTCTGCTGCACTCAATCCATAACTCTTTTATCGCACCCCAGACCCTCTTAGCACCATCGGATTTGGATCCAATGGCCTGGATGCCAGGGTTTTTCGCAACCTTCGAATACTGCTGGTAAGAGAGAAAATCGGCCACTGTTTTCTCTATACCACAAATGGAGTTCCTAATCCACGTGGAGGGTTAGGATTTCTCTTGTATGAATGGTCAAGATGCAGGGAGAGGAGATCACGCGGATCACCAAGCTGGCAGCAGCGGAATGGAATTTCCATTTTTGGCAAACATGTGTTTGCAGGCCCTGCTTTTACCAGAGATCGTGATCACGCACATGCATTCCAACATGTGAGATGAGCTAGGTTTTGGTAAGGTCCAAGCCCTGAACATGATGGATGGTTTGGATCGTCTATAGGGTCGGTGTAAGTGGGCCATAACTCACACATAAACCGTTTGTTTAAAATGATCTGATGGGAGAAAAAAATAGAGAAAGAAAGAAGGAGCTTTCCTTCTTTCAGAAATCGTCGGTCAAACCCGACTTTGACTCGATGTGCAGTCCAGTGCACTGCTGGTGCACATGGACTGTGCTCATGCACTGCCTCTAAATGGGGTCCACCAAGGTGTGTGATCAAATCCACGCTGTTCATTAGATTCCATGGGTCCAACTAGGACCCCTGACCATAGATTAGGCAGGGTAAAAGCCCAAGTGGGCTGTACATTTAGATTTATATCCTTGATGTGTAGTCTCGCCTCGATCTTACAAGCATATCACGTTCAATCTAATCATTAGCAGCTACAGGGACCTTAGGGTTTGCCTATATGAAATCAAGAGGTTGGATTAATGGGCTAATCACCTAAATGTGGTACTTAGGTGATAAACCATTAAATTGGATTTGTGGATTCGATGAATGGTGGATTTGCTGAGTTGGGTCCCGAAATTAACGATGTATGGTTCAATTGTTCTAATAGAATAGTAAGTGAAATTTAATCGCGATCGAATTCCCATAGCTAGGCCTTTTAAAGTTTGGCATCGATTTCACTAAGGTGCGATGGTCCATCTTTAAAACTAACGGACGAATCATTTAATTTAAGGATAAAGATCTCTTTTAATGGTCCTAAGGGTCATAAGGTTTCTCTAGATGAAGATCCATGGTTGAATTGACTAATCTTTAGTTATTAATAGCCCTAGGAACCCTAAGAAATATTTGGGTGTGATCTGGTAGTCAAATATGGGGATAGATGATTCGGTTTGTGTTTGTAAAGGATGGATAATCCAATGAGATGTTGTAACCTAATGAATGGTGAATTTTGTGACTTTGATCCCTAATTTACTTTATATGATTTAATTGTACTAAATAGGTGTATTCTGAAATATCATCATGATCCAGATTCTAATGGTAGAAATATTTATTTCTTTATTTATTTACGCACAATGTCAATTTAATCATGTGGTGGTGGTTAAACGGACAGATCGATTACAAATCTTACGATTGTGTTGTGAGTAGTCATAGTCTAAAATCAGATGGTTGAAAGGTCATAAGGGATCTATGGCTGATTAAACTAAACTCTTAAAGGTCTTGTCGTCATAGTCAACATGAAATAGTTAAGATGGATAGATTGAGGGTGACTGTTCAAGTAAGCTAAGTTAGCGTTCATACTGAGTTGGATGACACGATGACCGTTGATGATTCATAGGATTTTTAGCCTAGTTTAGGATAATATTCAATTTAGTTAGATTACATGGTAACACCCGAGTATTGACAAGTACCGGCGTTACACAATATATATATATATATATATGTGTGTGTGTGTGTGTGTGTGTGTGTGGAATTCAATACATGCATTAGTTGTCACTGCACAGCTCAAAAATCAGCACAATCCAAACTCAGGTGGCCCACACCACAGCAATAATGTAAAACCAACTTCTAAAATCACGTTGATAGCATGGTTATATAAGCTGTATCTTTATCATGCTGGGGCGCATCATCTGGTAACTAGATTGCATGACACTGGATGTTACTCCAAATCACATCGAATACACTCCTTCCAAACGCACAAAACCAAGTTCCCAACGATTCACACCGATTCACACTCCCAAACGACCCCTTATTGCATTGGATCCTCTTTTCAGAATTTAATTCAGCAGTGCTAGATGCACCTGAGTGATTTGGAGCAAATCACGGTAATGAAAACTGTGTTTGTACCATCTTTTTCTATGCAGGTTCGTCACTTTTCACTGTGTTGTACGTGAAATTCAAACAATGCATTATGTGAGCTGCCTCATAATTTCACCTGCATAGCTAAAAAATTCAGCCTAGCTAATTCAAACTTAGGTGGGCCATACTACAGAAATAATGTAAAATCACGCCTAAAACTTTGAAAACAATGTGATTAGAGCATGGTTTTATAAGGTGTTCCTTTATCATCGTATTCAAACTTGGGTGGGCCATACTATAGAAATGATGTAAAATCACTCCTAAAACTTGTAAAACCATGTGAGTAGCTGGTTTTATAAGGTGTTCCTTTATGATGGTGGGCCGCATCATCTGGTAACTAGATTGGGTAGCATATGATTTGCATGTTGGAATTGAAGCTTTAGCCATGGGTGCCCCACTCCCTATCTCCATCCGTTGTTCCCTATGGTGTGGCCCACCTGGCTTTTTAATTAGGCTGATTTTTGGAACCTAGGCGTAATATGGGCTGCATTTATAAATAAGATATGGCATAGATGGAAATGGATTGGCTACTCCCCTGCCACCAGCCTGGTGGCTGGTGGTCGGTCCTCTGTGGGCCTTATCATGATGTATGTGTTTCATCCATCATGTTAATCCATTTTTATAGTTCATTTTAGGGCTTTATCCCAAAAATTAGAGGGATATATATCTCAGGTGGACCACACCACAGGAAAACAATAGTGATTGGATATCCACCATTAAAACCCTCCTAAGGCCCACTGTATTGTTTATTTGACATCCAATCTGTTGACTAGGTCATAAAGGCACATATGAAGGGAAAAAACAAAGATCAGCTTGATTCAAAACTTTTATGGCCCCCAAAAGGTTTTTAATCGTCGACGCTCATTCAACACTGTTTTATGTAATGTGGTCCACTTGAGATTTGGATATACCTTCTTCTTGGTTTTTTTTTTTTTTTTTTTTTTTCTTTTTTTCTTTTTTTTTTTTGTCTCGTATCATAAAATGATTTTTAAAAATAGATGGACGGCATGGATGAAACACATACATCATGGTGGGGCCCACAAATCACCGAACATTAGCCATTGGCTGGTTGCAGGGGGAGTAGCCAATCCGTTTCCGGCATAGATACATCATGGTGGGACACAGATAGCTCGATCATGTGCTTCTTTCATTGTCATGGTTGCTTTGTAAAACGGATAGCCACTAGAATAATACCAAAGTACATAAGTATTTAATGTTCCTTTGTGGTGCCCATCATTTTGTGTGTTATCTCCAACCCGGCCAGTAGGTTAGCCCCACCTCTCCATGATGTGATGTTCCGAAAATCATGCCTATCTAACCATTAGGTACGCCATATCAACTAACATCCCACGTCTTCATTAGGCAGGAGATGATCCAGCTGAGTGGAAGAAACTAAAAATTCGGTAGTACCATCTCTCGATACCACAGTTGGCATGTGATGCATCGTTCAGGGCCGTCCATTTAGTGATAAACATCATTGATGGTCTATGATTAAACGGGCAATGTAAAATCTCATCCATCACTTTTCTTCCCTCTTATCTGTTGAATGTCGATCGCTTATTAGTATTGTTTACGACCACCGTTGATTGACAGATAGAACTGTGTCCACATTATGGGGAACTAGATTAACGGTCCTGATTGATACATAATCTTCTTGAATGTGCTCCGGAGAGATGGCTCCACCATATTCCGGCCTGTCTGTATCATCTCCCACATTTTTCATGGTTTGAACATTTTATTCAACGGGCCCACTTACGAATGACTTTTCGGCCACGATAATCCTCGGTGGGGCCCGCCCATGTTATGAATCTTCCGGAATATGCTAAGCTTATTCCACAAGTAGTCAAGGGCTTGAATAGGAAGTCGTTCATCAGCGTGTTGGAGAATAAGCTACTTCCACAAGCGTGGGGACCACCGGGTCCTGTGTATAGAATCCAACCTATCCACCTGCATCCCACCATGAAATTTTGATTCCCCAAATATAAGGATGATCCGACCGTCAATTGGGTTACCGTGAGAATTTGGACAAATTTGGATGGTTGTCCTTTGTTTTCTACGGTGGGGCCCATCGTGTTGTGTGTATGCAATCCAACCCGTTCGGTATGTGAAGCCCACCATGATGGTAGGATGCAAGAAAACCCAGCTTATATAGTGATTAGGCTGGCCGTGTTATGAAAAACAACGAACAACCGTTCAATAACCTCCAAGTTGACATGGGCGGCCACCTGACGGTTGGATGGACCTGATTTTTGGGGCCACTAACTTTCATGTTGGGGAGATCCTGATGGACGGATTGGATCTGATACGCACACCGTAGTGGGTCCCACGTTCACTACTTGTAGAATAAAATTATTTTACCAGGATTTGTGGAGGAACCATTGATTCTCACGGGCCCCACCATGCAAGACTCATGCTCCAAAATTTCCTTACGGATGAAAATATCCTTTTTTTTTTTTTTTTTTTCTGCGTTGAGTGTAAGCAATATCTTCATTTTGTTCTCCACCGTCCTTTTGTGCGCGCAGCGATTTTAACGGTCAGGAGTGCCGATTATAGAAAATTTTGAGGGTATGGTCAATCCACATGGTGGCCCAGTAGATCATAGGGTCTTGATCAGGAACCATTTGCGTAGCCGGTCAAACTGGTGGGTCGAACTAGCAGGTATTTTTGTTATTTAAATGAAAGGCAAGGGGTACTTTGCAGAATGGAAGAACCATCGTCAAAAGCTCTACAAGAGTGTTGCACTTATTATAAGTGCCGTAGCCTATCAAATAAGTTATGGAAAAAGAAACAAAGATCAGAGAAAAGATTCAGTGGATTCGTCTCCACTGAGGTTCCGTGAAACCTACATTTTACAACATAAATGACAAAGGATACGATGAATCTGAACCGTCCATGATGTCTTCCCAGATATGGATGGGTGAAAACTAGCAGTAAAAAAAGATTCGAGAATCCCATCCTCTGATCATTGTCTTTAAAACTGTTCGTGTTCTTCATTTCAGAAAGTTGTTAAAACGGATGGTTATAATAGATTCATTGGTTTTGTTTCGGGAAACTTTGGCCGTTCATCTTAGGGGTCACTAAATAGACGGCATCACTGCCCTTCTTCCACGTGGTTGCACGGAAGGTAGACGAGACGCTCCACTGAACTATTTCCCCGTTGGGAGTGGACCTCGTGTGGCGTAGGACACGTGGAAGAATATGATTGGCCAAAACAAGCTCCTCCACGTAACCACTTCCCCAAGACGGTGCGACTCTTACAGTGGGTCCCACCATGATGTATGCATCGTATATCCGATCCGTTCATCTGTTTTTACATATTATTTTCGAACATGATCCCAAATACGAATAAGATCAATATGATATTTACGTTTTCATTTCATTCATATTTTTGTGATCTTATCAACAGGTTGGCTTGAAAATAAACATTACGGTGGTCCCTAGGGAATTTTTAATTTTGGAGCGTTCAACCACTACTGTTTCTTATAGTATGATCCACCTGAGATTTAGGCACTATTAATTTTTTTCTAATGCCCTAAAATGAAATGTAGAAACAGATGGACGGTGTGGATATATAATACATACATGAAAGTGGGCTCCACGTTAAGGGCTGTACCGTCTTGGGCAAGGCCGGGGCCGCACCTAATCCGTTTCCTTTTCCCATCCAGCGTCCGCTTTTCTTCCGTACTCGTAACGTCCGGAACGTCCTCCGAAAGCCGCTTGATATGAACAGATTCCCTATTCCAACCAACGTAACTGTAGTTAGCTATAAATCTGTGGGCCCCACCTAAAGGACGGTTTCAACACGGACATGGCCAACTAAGCCCCGGTTTTTCTTTTCTTTTCTTTCTCTTCCCTATTCCCCCTGTAGACAGAGGTATTGTAAGCTTGTGGATCTTTGGTGCCGATCCAAACCGTTGAAATCATGATACCCATTTCCGTGTGGACAATCCTAGCCATCCATTTCCTTGTCCTTTTCATGGTTTAATGTGGACGACTTCTATTCTTTTATTTCCAACTTAACTGTCTATTTTCCGGCGCTCAAATAGAAGGTTGAGGATTTTACAGTTTCAGTAATTTTCAGAGCACGTGCCATCAAAATAAGATCCCGATTACATCAACGGTTTGGATCATTACAATATTATATCCACTTGCAAAAATTAAAAACCGGATCATAATGTATAAAGTCTCCAGCCGAGCATTGTACAATGACGTACTAAAGCACGGTTCGCCTTAGTAACTCAGTACGCTATGGCCTACTAAGTAAGCCCCACCGTGATGTATGTATCCTATCTACGCCGTCCATCCATTTTTTCAGCTCATTTCATGATATAAACCCAAAATTGAAGTATATCCAAAGCTCAAGTGGACCACAACACACGAAACAGTGTGAATTAAATTCCTACCATTGAAAACTTAGTGGGACCACACAGGTTTTGGATCAGGATGATATTTATATTTTACCTTCATCCATGATGTCTGTGTGACCTTATGAACAGATTGGATGACAAATAAACATCACTGTGGGCCTTAGGAAGGTTTCATGGTGGATGTCACTATCCCCACTGTTTCCTGTAGTGTGGTCCACTTGATCTTTGGATATGCTTCAATTTTTGGATTTTGCTTTAAAATAATCTGTAAAAACGGATGGACGGCTTGGATAAGACACATACATCACGTATGGGCGCCACATAGCTTACTCAGTAGGCAATCGGCCATCGGTTGGCCTGAAAGATTGTTCTGATGGACCTCGTGGTAGATGCTACCTGCACATAGATTGGAAGATCCTGGCTATAGGACGTTGGGTTTGTCTTTTGTGTTGAATGTGGAGCATTGATGTATTGGCTACCTATTGAAAGGTAGAGATCCTTCCAATCTGTGGGGTTTTTGGTACATGTGCCATCGATTTTAATTGTTTGGATGAACCTGCGTTGTATAATGCATAGGCCATAGGATGGTTGTGCTATGTACTCGTTTGAATATTGATCCGTTGCCATGGGATGATCAGCCAATCTGGACCATCCATCTGGTTGGCCTTACCATGATAGCACACAGTTGGAGACTCTAGCCGCCCCTTTGAATGAGGACAATGATCTTTTGATAATCTCACCGTCCATTTAATAGCCAAGAACCAGACATCTAGCTCATTGGGTGTGTTTTTTTGGTTGATCTGTCAATGGGCCTGAACCCTCCTCACATTTTTGGGTTGAGCCAAGTTCAATCCAAGTGGTCGAAATCAGGTCGAGTTAGTTAATTTCATTGATAATCTAGCAATTGAACGAGATTTCATATACAGAAGCCCACATGTGTTTCAGAGGGGCTATGAGTGTGCGATCTCTAATCCATCCATCAGGTGGTCCTGACCCATCAGATTCCCTCATTGACTCGGACCCGATACGTAATTCAAAACCAAGGTCCAAAAAACTAGTCGAGTACCGAACCTGATTGGACGATGGGCACAAGATCTTGCCTGGTCGGGTCCAAGATGACCAGACCTGTACCCATCTGCCGGAGCACCCACGGCATGTAGACTAGACGTGACTGGAACCAGAACCGTTGACTACCCCTTGTTATTGTTGCCTTTTGTCGTTGGAGCCGTCCATGGTCTAGGCTCTAGCCTCGATGGTCCACATTAACTTAACAGATGATTCTGATCGCTCATATCATTGATCCCAGTCCACTAGAAAGTATTTTCAATGGCTCAAATTCAATTCCACTAATCAACGGTCAGACTCATTCGCTCAGTCTTATTCTTAGAACACCAGCCGTTCACTGAAACATTCAAATGATGGACGGTTCTGATAGCAAGAGGATGCCTCTGATGGTCACACATGCTAATGATCTTGGCACCCACCCAAGCAAAACGAATTTCCAAACAGCAGTTCTACCAAGTAATCAACCATCGCACACATGCAACAAACAAGAAAGCTCCGCAAGTAAGGGACCATCACACACCTGCAACAAACAGTCCTACTCGAGTTTCTTTCCGTCCGTCGCGACTAAATAATTAGAACCGTTCAAATCTATTAACCCAACATCATTGATGATCCATACCGTTGATCTTTATCAGATCTTAATATAAGCCATTGAATTTTATTCTCAATTACTTACATACACAATCCATCCGGTATTGCTACAGGTAAAACGAACGCGTCCCACATGGACTAGAACTCTGTCCCGTCCCGACCTTTCACGGTGAAAGTTTGAAATTCTACTTCAAGGAGGAGTCCGAGTGGGAAAGCTAGTGGTATTTCCGTAAAATTTCTGCAAGTCTAAGTGCTTTAACGTAAGATTTTAGCAGCCGTATGACGCGTGGCTGAGTTCTATTGGAGAAGTGCTCGCAAACCGAATATTCCACTGAAAAATACCATACTCACCTATAAATGCATTTCCAGTTCGGCCGATTTCTCTTTGAGAGAGAAGAAAAGGAAGAAGAAAGGGAGATGAGCGAAGCTTTGAAGAGAGACTACGAGATCTGCGAGGAGCTCGGCCGCGGAAGATTTGGCACCGTTTTCCGGTGCTTTTCGCTGGAATCCCGAGATTTCTTCGCCTGCAAGACGATCGACAAGCGCCTCCTCTCCGATTCCCTCGACCGCGAGTGCCTCGAGAAGGAAGTCAAGATCATGCAACTCGTCGCTGGAAACGCTAATGTTGTCCAGATCTACGCTGTCTACGAGGATGAATCCTCCCTCCACATGGTCTTGGAGCTCTGCCCGTTGCCGGATCTCTACGACCGGATCTCCGAACGGACGTTTTCTGAGCCGGAGGCCGCCTCCGTGATGTCGCCGTTGATGGAGGCGATTGCGCACTGTCACCGCCGGGGCGTTGCTCACCGGGATATCAAGCCGGACAACATCCTTTTCGACGAACGGAACCGTCTCAAACTTGCCGATTTTGGATCTGCGGATTGTTTCGTTGACAGCGGGCGGTCGATGCGGGGAATCGTTGGGACGCCGTACTACGTCGCGCCGGAGGTGATTTCCGGTAGGGATTACAACGAGAAAATCGACGTGTGGAGTGCGGGGGTGATTCTGTATATAATGCTGGCTGGAATCCCTCCTTTTTACGGCGATTCCGCCGCTGAGATCTTTGAGGCGGTTCTGCGTGCCAATCTCCGGTTTCCGACTAGGATTTTCCGCGCCGTGTCGTCGTCGGCGAAGGATCTGATACGGAGGATGCTTTGTAAGGACGTGTCCAAGAGATTCTCGGCCGAGCAAGTTCTCAGTAAGTATCCTCTTTCTAACCTCCTTCTCCCCTTTGCCCCCCTGATTAGGGATTTTGGTGGTGGTTTTTCTTCTTTTTTTTTTTTCTTAGAAAATTAGTGTTTCTTGCAAGAATATTTTTCTATTGGATTTCTAGTTCTTCCGATGCTATCTTTTTCCCCGTTTTCTGCATTTTTAAAAGAAAATTATAGGGTTTCATGGACTGATTTTTATTCGCTCTTCTTTTAGGGCATCCGTGGATTACAAGTGGAGGAGAGACAAGCCCGGTAGCTGATCTGACCTGAGGAAGACTCTCTACGGTCGCGTATACTGTATAAAGACTGTTTGTGTACATTTACGCCCCCGCCCCTCCGAACCCGGTTCGCTCCATCAGGTTGTAGATGGTTCCATACCCGGCTTTATGGGGGAGGAAAGATAATCCAATGGAAGACACCATAGCAGCAGCACTTGTGCAGGAGAGGGAGAAAGAGACTGAAGCGAGAATTTTCTTTTCTTTCTTTGTTTTTTTTTTTTTTTTTTTTTTTTTTTTTTTTGTCTACCCCATTCTCCCTTTTTCCGAGTTTCTCTGAGAGATGAGAGAGTTTAGAGACTGTATATACGAAGTTTGAGCTATATACGAATACGTATATGAGAATCTTTTTTCTGTTGTGTTTTGAGTACTTGTCACATTTGTATAGGATGTCGGTACCATTAATGGTAGGTCCTACCAAGAGGTCCAACTGGAACACAATTCAGGTCTGTACGGTCATCAGGTGGACCCCACTGTAGAATCAATGTACAACCGACCGTCTGATTCAACCCGTGTGGCTCACCTAGTGACCAGATCAGCATTTTTTTTTTTTTTTTTTTGGTTGTTGTTGTTGTTTTCCAGCAGGGTGATCTTCATGTTGGGTGCATCGTTTCCATGGTTCTGATTTACTACACGGGCGGGAAAGATGCACGGAAGCACTAGTTGTGGGAACTAAACTACGGAGGCCGGATCCTCTGTAGACATTTGCAGGAAAAAAAAACAAAAGCTTTTTCTACGACGCCCACCTGCGTGTGGGTCCCCACCGTGTTGTGTACAAGGGATGCCCAAAACTCAGGTCTATAAAATCGTTCGGTGGGCCAGGCCACTGAAAACTTGTAAATTCAAGGTGTGGCCCGCTGCGTGATGGTTGGATCAGCCTTATTTTTGGGGCGGTCCCATTTTGTTGATGTGAAATTCTTTTGGACGGGTTGGATTCCGTACGCAGACCACATTAAAGGCCCACGAAGAGAGCTGTGGAAAAAGCTTATTATTCTACCTAAACCTCCGATGCGAAGAGAAGGAAAACAAGGTTTCTTGCCGGCGAAGAAAGAAGCTTTTGTTTCTTCTGATGTTTTCCAAAGGTTCTATGTGGTGTGCCCCAGCTGTTTGGTATCCGGATATGCTTTCGTTTATTCTCTTTCTTGCTTTTTTACTTCTTTTGAAAGCTAGGAAGGGTAGTCCGTATCTGCCGTATGCATTCACGAGACGTCTAATTTTTTTTTTTTTAATTCCCTTGCTACTGTTTCTTTGTGGGAAGCGGATTGCCTATCGAGCAACTCCGTCATGCGTGTTTGGTCCGTGGATTAAAATGGTATTGAATTATATTAGATAGGATTAACGTATTTATTGGACAATGATTACACTTGAGGTCTTGGTATCGATCCTTAGTGGGGGTGGCTAACATGGAGTGTGTGTACTGACATAGGTGTGTACTAACAACCCAACCCAAAATAATAATAATAATAATAAAATAAAATTCTTGCTATAGGACAACACCCATCAACGTGGGGCCACACGTGTAGTGGGACCAATGCAAATTCATCCCACCTAATCACGGTGGGCCCCTCAAAGTTGAGTTTAGTGTCTTTGTTTCTTCCTCCCTCCTTGCAGGAGAAAAGTGGGTAGAGATATGCCTATCGTTCATAAGGTCAGAAGGTCATTATTAGTCTGATCTAAAACTTGAGTGGTCCAGAATGTTTCAACGTTGGATTTTCGGTTCGAGTTTTGGATCTGCCTCCATTGGATGGGTAAATTTCTCACAAACATCGGTGGTCCCCACCTAGCTTCTGGGGTCACAGACGATCCCCGTCCCATCCTTGTTTAAGAATCGGTAGCTTTCATTGGGTTGAGATTCACGTTGGATTCGTACCTTCTCATTAGCGGTACTCCACCATTTGGATGAGCTACACCACACCCAAAGATGGTGCTGATCACAAGGTCATGACCATAGATACCATATTTCACGTAGGTGTGAATTCCTGCGACTTGGATTGCATACTGACCCTCCCAGCGCTCAGTCACACCCCACTGGTCGGTGCTCCATAGGCCCCACCATGTTTTATGTGTTTTATTCCGGCCGTCCACTCATTTTTTCAGCTCTCTTTACTGCACGACTCAAAACTGAGATAGATACAAGCCTAAGTGCACCACAAAACACAATAAACATTACAGGAGACGTGTAGAGAGTTCTTAATAGTGGTGGGTGTTAAATCAACACTATCTTCTTTTTATGGTCCACCTCATATCTCGATCTTCTTCATTTTTAGGCTCATGCCCTGATATGACCGGACGAAGATGGACGACGTCGATAAAACACATAGTGGCGGGCCCCACGGAACAGCAGGGTTGGCACGCGGATTTCCGGCTAAAGCCTTTCACCCGGAAACCTAGGTGGGGCCCACCATGATGTTTGTGAGCAATCTACCTCATCCATCGGTTTTGTGAGCTCATTTTAGGACTTAAGACCAAAAATGATCAGGATCCAAGACTTACTAAAGTAAAAGGTGGGAAATTTCTACCGTTGAAACCTCCCTTGCTCGACAGTGATGTTTACATGTCATCCATACCGTTCATAACGCCATTCCTACTGGAATGAATTGAAAACGTAAATATTATTCTGATTCGAAACTTCTGTGGCCCCACGAATATTTCAACTGAGTAAGCTCAAATCTCACCTTTTCGGCTCACTTGAGTCATGGATCGGGTTCATTTTTGGTTCCATATGTTAAAATGATCTTAAAAAAAAAAAGATGGACGGAGTTGATTTCTTTCCAACATTACAGTGGGCCGACCTAAGTTTCCAGCGCAGGAACTTCCAGCGGAAGGCTTCCGCAGGAAATCGGCCGTATGAAATCCGCGTGCCAATTCCTTGTGTTTTCTTCCACATGGACACGCATGGCCCTGTATGAGTTTCGCCGCGTGGGAGAGTCATGCCGGTGATGCAGATTAATAATAATAATAATATACAAAAAAAAAAAAAAGTATGACTAGTGGACACAGATTGGGTATTACCTATAGTGGGTCTGATGGCCCACCCTGATATATGAGCTTTATCCACGCCATCCATCCATTCGACATATACTTTTAGGGTACAAGTTAAAAAATGAAGCAGATCCAAGGCTCCAGTGAACCACACTCTCTGTTGGAACCATCCTAGGACCCACCGTGATGGTTAATTGCCATCCAACCCGTTGTGAACCACACTCTCTGTTGGAACCATCCTAGGACCCACCGTGATGGTTAATTGTCATCCAACCCGTTCATAAGGTCACATAGATCTGGACGAAGGGAAAATGCAAATATCAGCTTATCCAAAACTTATGTGCCCCCAAAAATGTTTTCAACAGTAAGTGTTTAATCCCCACTATGTGGTCCACTTGAGCCTTAGAGCTGCCTCATTTTTGAGCTTTTACCCTAAAAAATGATGTGGAAAAATGTATGGACGGTGGGAATAAAACCCATACATTACGGTGGACCCTCAAAGCTCCTGTCCGTTTCTAGTTAGGTACGGCGGGGTAGTACTAAATCCGCGTCTATGACTAATAGGGAAACGGATTGGCTACTCCCCTGCCACCAGCTCCGTGGCTGATGGTCGGTGCTCTGTGGGCCCCACCATGATGTATGTGTTTCATCCATTCCAGTCATTCATTTTTACATATCATTTTATGTCTTGACCCGAAAAATGAGAGGGATATAAATCTCAGGTAGACCACACCACATGAAAGCAATAGTGATTGGATATCCACCATTAAAATCCTCCTAAGGCCCCCTATACTGTTTATTTGACATCCAATCTGTTGATTAGGTCATACAGGCCCAGATGAAGAGAAAAAGGAAAGATCAATTTGATCCAAAACTTTTTCGGCCCCCAAAATGTTTTTAATGGTCGACCCTCATTCAACACTGTTTTTTGTAATGTGGTCCAATTGAGATTTCGATATACCTCATTTTTGGAATCACACCGTATAATGATCTGTAAAAATAGATGGACGGCATGGATGAAACACATACATCTTGGTGGGGCCACATAGCACCGACCATTGGCTGGTGTCAGGGGGAGTCGCCAATCCGTTCCCGACTAATAGTCTATATTCGCTCGTGTGCGTAGCATGCCTGATGAGTGGACTTTTGGACTTTATACAATCAGATGAATGGTCCGAATGATGCATGTGTCATGTTGGCATAGGCATTCTTGGTTGCCTCTACCCTTGGATGGTCAGGATGCACTAATGTTAATCCAAAAACGCAATGCTGATAAATACGACAAGGGATGATGTTTAATTCATTTCGATGAGTCAAAACTTTGGGTTGGACTTTAAAAAAGCCAGGGCCAAAAAAATGGCTTATATATGCATTTAGGTGCGCATGCGCAAGCGTGCATCTGATATATAATAAATATTATTAAAATACAAAACTTTAATTAAAATTAAAACTGTTCAAATTTTATTATACATTAGTAAGGATGCACAAAGGTACTCGAATATTCAACTAACATCAATTGGTTTCGCTAAAAAATTTCAACTTCCTAGGTAGATATCCAACTTTGTGTGTGGACTTGATCATCAGATTTAATAAAAATGGATGGTCTTGATTTGATATGGGAATTCATGTTGTAACATTCCGGATTTTTGCCACTTGGAATTAGACGTCCTTCGGCAATGAGTCAATCCTAACACCTGATTAACTTCTCAAACACTCAGTTTAAAGGTCTCAAATTTCTTCTTCAAACCATTTTCCTGAAAACCCCATTTTTCCTTCACAAATCTCATCTCTCACTATCTTATCCTTCAAACTTGTATAAGTGCTTTCATGTTAAAAACAAATCTTGAAATTTAGGTGAATATAACGACTCGGAAAAATTAGGTTATGAAATAACTAACCGAAAGCATGTTATAGGTTACCAAACTGCCGTATACGAAAGCTTAGCGAATCCATCGACTCCGTTACGATTCTACGAGAAAAGGTGAGGACTTTAGGTGTATAGGTTATGGTTTTCAACGCTTTCAATGTCATATAATGATAGATTCATGATCTGCATGCAATTGCACATGTACAAAGTGCTGTCTGTTTTCCATTTCGATTAAAGATGAAGAATATGGAATTTTACATATTATAGGTATTTGTAGAAAGTACCGTATACGTATAATATTTGGAAATGTGTTTGCCATGATTATTTGCTGTATGAATATATTATATATGGATAAAATACTCGTTTTTGTATTTCCTGTTTATATAGTGCTTTATAACATGCTTTATAACATGCTTTGTAACATGCTTTATGACATGTTTGTTAACATGCTTGACTTACTTTGTTTATTATGCTTTACTCTACATGCTTTGGAATATGGATTGATTGCTTTTGGGACTATGATTTTAGTCCAGACAATCGGTACCAGACTTGAGATCGTGGTTGAGATTCATTTCGCCACATAGGATGTGTTTGACGAACCCGAGTCGTACTTCAGTTGGCGACAGTGGTTAGGCCACACGAAGTGCTTATGCACTTTATATCGTTCAATTGATTGTGCGCTCGAGCTAGTCAGGCTCGTCAAGTAACCCGATCTGTCTAATATATGTTCATCATGTTTGGACGCTACTGCTTGAACCTAGGGTACCAAACTTACCAGTGAAATCCCTTTTAACCATGGTACCTCAATCCGCTAAGACTCATGAGCCGTGCATGGTGGTATGGGACATCGTGGTCGAGCTATCGGCTTACGCTGGGGCCATGTGCCTCCCCGTAGTGACCAGTGAGCAACCAGACTCGTGAGCCGATTATGGTGATATGAGACACTATATTCGTGCTGTTGACCTACATTGATAAGGTGATGGGGGAGTGGTGCAACGAATGCGAGCAACAGCCCTAGCAGCCCTTTGTAGTGACCTCGAGCATACTCTGAATTTGCGGTGAGGCGACGAGTTTTGCCGCAATGTATAGAGTATGAGCTAGGCCTGTATCTGTATAGTGATGAACCGTTAAAGAGGTGATGGGGGAGTGGTGTAACCATTGTGCGTAACAGCCCTGGTAGCCTCTGCAGCGACCTAGAAATACATTATCGTATGAGATTAACTAGGACTGACGACCCTAGAATGGATCATGTTTGAGAATGATACAAGGGAGGTACCTTAGTTTTTCAATACTGCTGTTTGAAATGGACTAATAACTACTCGGTAATCATGCTCATCATTTCACCGCATGTGCCTGGTAGATGTGGAGTACTGAGGGAGGTATGCATCCGCGAACGTAAGATGATGTCGCATAAGGGTGGTTTGGCAAGGGCATTCATCATGACTGCATTCATACTTGCATTAATAAGAGCATTTAGAATTGTTGATTGTACTGCTTTATCGTTACTGCTTGACTGAGTTGATAACATGTTAACCTATGCCTTATTGTTCCACTGAGTTGATCACTCACTCCCACGTTACGGGACGGTGTTGTATACACCAACCAGATTTGTTGAGTTTCAGGTGACGGCGATGCCTATGAAGCAGAGTCAGACTACTACTATGATGTTGAGGAAGAGTTCTCCTACATATAACCCTTTGACAGGTTTATGAAGACTTGGTAATGTATTGACGGGGCTATGGTACTTGGAATAGCAGACATTATACTTCCTCACATTTGGTAAGTTTTAGAATTATACTTGTAATTATTTAACCTGGTAACTTTATCACACTCTGGAGACTCACCACAGTTTTTATATTCTATATGTCTATCACAGTCTTCTGCTTGCAATTTAACTGTCTCTGGAGTATGATATGCTGTTTTGGCTTAATCTCACTCATGTTCAATGCATGAATACAGTCAACATTCAATCATCATTCATTTTGTTGCATAAATGATGTTCTGGAACTCGGGAGTTGAGTAACTACTCGACCCCTGATTTTCAGGGTGTTACACATGTATTGGGATACTCTTATGTGTTTGAGTTTAATTAAATCCTTAGTAGTATTTCTGTTAATAAAAGTTTGGTTCTGCCTTTTAAATTTATTTATTTATTTTTTTTTTATTATTTTTTATGGTAGATGGTTAACAGGATGTGATTAGTATGATCTTCCAAGTATGGATTCAGTTGATCAGGATCTGCCGACAGTAGGTCGTGAATATTTACACTACTCGTAAGCATACTGCAATGATGATGCTGGACAACAATGATCTACACTGTGTTAAACTCTTAACTTTCTATGGTGAGATTAACAAAAGTGAAGGAACTAAAGCTAAAACTAAGATAAGATAACACTGTGCTGGAAGATATTGATGGGCTTTTTGACCCGTCGTGAGCCCTGCTCGACTGGTCGAAGGCTGGTCTCGACCAGTCGTAGGAGTCGAGCCGTGGCACGACTCAAAGTCTAGCGATTGTGGACTATTTTTCTCTGGGGTGCTCGACTAGTCGAAGGAGGTGCTCGACCGGTCGTGGACTCGGTTCGACCAGTCGAGGTTACGTAGATTCGTTCTGCGATTTTGCATGGATTTCGTGTTGCAAGTCCTTTCGCAACTGGGATGCGGAAAGGAGTTTCCTAAAACTTTAAATAGGAGTTCCTAGGGCTTTCTAGGAAGAATAAGAGGGTTTCCTAAAGCTTTACAAGGGATTTGCTAAAGGGTTTAGGGCTATCAAAGGTGAGAGAGAGGAAAAGAGAGAGAGGAAGCTTATAAAAGGGAGATTATGCTCGTGGAGGTTATCTACTGTGCAACCTATATCTCAGCTCTTCTATGTCCTCGTAATTTGTGAGATCTCTCAATTTTTCTTTGTTTCTCTCATTGTTTATCCACTCCTGCGGGAGTGAAGAAGGTTGTAACGTTCTACTTCATAGTGGATTGTTGATCTGGACGAGGTCCCGTGGTTTTTACCTCTTTCAGGGTTTTCCACGTAAAAATCTCTTGTGTGGTGTGTGATTGATGCATTGATTGTTTTCATTGCTTTATTATCCATAATTCTAGTTTTTTCTGGAGGGCTAGATCCTAAGGTTTTGTGCAAGGCCCCCAACAGATATTATGTGTGATTGCTCGATTGGTGCCTTGAGCTCTCCATCATGTGCTCCTTATATAGATTGGGAGATGGAAAATATTCATCGTTTGCTCCTTATATAAATTAGGAGGCAACCACTATTTTAGATTTCATTGCTGGTGTTATTGGTAAAAATGTACTGACCAGATGTATAGACCTGAAGATTATGGATTGCTTGATAACTGAAAAATCACTTCAGCCTCGGATATCGACTTCAGCCTTAGAGGTTAGTCTCAACCAAAGATCTTGGCCTCGGAGGTTGGCCTCGGATATCGACCACTACCTCGAAATACAAATATACTTCGAATATATTGAGATAAGATCTTCCTGAGATCTTTGTTGTAGATATCGTGGAGATAACCATGACGCATTCGGAAGAAGATTCCTTCCACAATATGCATCCATCATAGAGAGACATTGCCATATATGCCACCGTCCCCAAAAGCCTATAAATACACCTGCTAATATGAGTAAAGGTACACACAACAAATATCTCGATTCTTCTATTTCTCCTGCGAAACTACCTGACTTAGGCATCGGAGGGTCACCGGCCTTAACCAATGACCCCAATGTCTTCCCTTGTTTTCCATTAAATCACAACTACTTCGGCTAGCAGGAGGTAGGGAAGGATCGACCAGATTTTTGCATCAATAGTTTGGCGCCATTTGTAGGAAAGACATTAAAGTCATTCTCATCTTCTATAGTGATTTTATAATGGTGAAAAGCAGGAAAAGGACCTAAGTCATAATCGCAGTAGTTGCTCTCCTACCAGCGGAGCAGTCTACGGATCACGAAGAGCCGCCCTCACAACTTCAGGCTGATTTCGCACCCACAGGCCTTGCGCAACGGTCCCAAAACTGATGAGGTCGGCTCGTCTCTCTAGAACATCAAGTCAAAGCATTGACCGGTAACATTAACCGGATAATGTAGATTTTGGAGAGACAAAACCCACCTCCCGATCAAGAGATGATGCAAGGGGCAGCCACTGAGGTCTCTACACCACCTTAAGCACCGGTCGACTTGCAGAGAACCAAGCAACATCCTGTGCAGCCAAGCCATATGCCCTCCCACACCTCGGGAACTGCCATGCCCACCGACTTTGACTTGCACCACACGTTGGAGAAGAAAAGGCGTGGAAAGGATCCCGAGGCGGTAGCCAAGAACGAGGGCCCCTGAAAGGTAGAACTCAAGGAACTATAAGGTCAGATCGGTGATATCTGCCAAGTCTACCGCACCCAAATACCGACCTCCGTCGAGGCTATGTCGAAGGAAATCGAGTGTCGTTTATTGACGACATTATGAGAGCCCAACTCCCACCCAAATTCTGAATGCCACAAATCGCCACCTACTCCAGGTCTGGACCCGACCGAGCATTTGGAATCATTCAGGGCATGAATAGAGCTCATGGCTCGTCATGCTCAGTTATGTGTCGAGTATTCTCCCTAACTTTCTCGGGGACTATACGAAAATGGTTTCGGCAATTAAAATCGAAATCCATCAGTTTGTTTGCGCAGCTCAGCAAGACCTTCATCACTAAATTCATTGGAGGAAAAGACAAAAGAAAACCATCAATTCATATTCTCATAATCACTCAGAGGGAGGACACGCTGCTAAAAGACTACATCATCCATTTTAACGTTGAAGCTATCCAGGTTGACGATTATTTTGACAAGATAGCTTTGGCCGCCAAGGTAGCTGGCCTTAAACGAAGATTTACTTAATCGATCTAAAAAATATTCCAATGCTGAGGAGTTTTTTAGTTCACAAAGAGCTGTTTGAGAAGAAAACAACTCAGCTAAGATAGGAAGCGAAGGGAAGAAGGGGAGCCCTCTACCGTTAAAGCCAAAAGAAAGAAAGAAGACGACGAAGATCGAGACCATCGTATCAACTGACATTCGGAAAGTTGCTTCTATCGGTACACTCGCTTGAATACCAAGCCGGGGTAGGTACTTGAGGAAGTTTGGCTGGTCAAGGAAATCTGACGACTGGTCTAACCAATCAACCGAGCTCGATAATAAGACTCGTTGACTAACCTCGACCAACTCGACTAAGATCGACCTCCCATTTTAAAAGGGAAAAAGGTGCTTATGGTTCTACTATTGTGTTTTCTATTACTTTATGAGTTCTACAATAAAAGAGCTTTCTAAAGTTAGGGGAAGAAAATTCTTTTAAATGATTTCTCAAATATTCGAACTACACGACTAACTACGAGGGCTTCTCTTGATGCAAGGGAATAAAGTCTTCCACTATGAATTCTACTATGAAAGAATCTTTCCAGGTCAAGGGACTGAGGTCAATTTTATGCACTTATGTTACGCTTCTGTCACACCAAAAACAACCTTTGGCCGCACCGATATTACATTGAGTCCAGCCAAAGATAAATTCGGTTGTAATCAAATTTCATCAAAATAGATTCGAAGTCTTTGTTCCCTCACGTTGCACTAAACTTCCCTTTAGTGGCATTGAATATGGCTTCGGTCGCACTTAAGTGTCGAGCAGAATTAACTATGAAAATTACAGTTTCTTGCTGGACTGTTCTGTGGACATTTGGTAAGACTGAACCAACCTCAAGTGGGACTAGACATTCTGTTATTTTTGTTAATGTACTTTATGATTTTTCCATCATTTTCTCCTTCTTTTATACTTGATTTTCTTTGGACTTTTGACACTTAAAATTTTCATTAATTAATCACTTCCAATTCTTTCTCTAGTAATTTTTTGAGCATTAAATATTCTCTTTAATAAATTTTTTTTATCTTAACTCTTCAAATCACCTTGTGTAGTAAAACATACATAAATATAGCAATTAAGCACATCTATACATATAAAACCATTGCACGAAGAAAAAATTTAATAATATTTCACACACAACACCAACCAATAACGATGAATCGCCAGCAAAAGAAATGATATTCCCGGTGTCTACGTGACCACGAGGTTCTTACTGATAAAAATAGAATTTCACTAGCTTTGATGGTGGACAAATATATTCCGTCGTCCAGACTCCAAGACCCAAGGAAGATGAATCACCGACCCGAAATCACATTGATCAGGTGAACCTTATCAGTGATTGTTTGATCTATGTTTCTTGAATTTGCACCACCGATTATCTTAACTCTTAGCCGTCCATCATATGTCCATCAGTGAGCTAATGAGAAGCATGAGGAGGCAGGAGGCGCCAGATTATCAAACCTTTTCTCTTCTTCCACGAGTCAAAATTGTATTCAAATTCCACACGTTTTATTCAAATTCCACGCATGTGAGAGCTTTCTAATCCCACGTGTATATTCCAGCAGCCACAAGTGGAACCCACTACGAACACAGAAGGGCTGCTATCCCTTCCGTGTTTGTTCAAGAAGGGTTAACCAGGGGTCCACATTCAATGTAGGGTCGTGATTCAACAAGGGCCACTCATTGGTGGCGATGGAAGATGTACCATTGATCTGGGGGTAACAGATACCTGTCAAAGATCCAGACCATTCATTGGGTAGGATATGTTGTTACCATGCTATGCGATGGAAAGAAAAATAACGTGGGACCATTGATCAGGTATGTCAAACTTGTATAAGAAGAAAAAGGAATCCGACTGCCCAAATACAATGTATATGCCCTGATACGATATCATGTGGGAGCCGGATTGGCAGCTGTAGGTACCTGTCGTGCGAGGACGAGCACTGACGCTCCTCAGGAATTCTGAGTTGTACGAACGGTTCAAAGGAGATCAAAGTTATATGGCCCACAGTGATGTATTTATTATATCTACATTGTTTATCTATTTTTAGAGAACATTTTAGAGCATTATCCAAAAAATGAATCATATCCAAATATCATATAGAGCACACTACAAATAGCAGTGGAGATAATGATTTTCACTGTTAAAAAATTCGTAGGGCCCACCGTAAGGTTTATTTTCCATTTAATCTGTTCATAAGGTCAAAAAGACCTAAATGAAGAGGAAAAGAAAATTTCATATTGATCCAAAACTTCCGTGACCCCAAAAAGAGTTTCAATGGTAGACGTTCAATCCCCCACTGCATTTTGCAGTGTGGTCAATTTGATAGTTAGATCTGTATGATTTTTCATCTCAAGCTTTAAGATGAGCTTGTCAAATAGATGGACGGTTTGGATATAACACATACCTCATAGTATAACCAACAGAAGTTGCTGACGACAAAATAGCTGGTGTGAGGTACTCAACCAATCCGTGCACGATATCTGACACGCGTGCCATACACCTGGATCTGACATATGACACGCTTCTGCCTCCACAAGTGTATGTGTATTACATCTACGCTGTTCATCCGTTTATCCATTTCATTTTAGGATATGAACCCAAAACTAATGCAAATCCAAATCCCATGTGAACTACACCAACACAAGAAACAGGGGTGATTGACCCTTAAATAGTTATTGTGGGCAACCAATGTTTCACATCAAGCTGATATTTGTATTTTTCATTTATTCATTTAGGTCAGTTTGATCTTATCAAGAAGTTGGATTGAAAATAAACATTAGGGCGGCCGTGGGAAGTTTTTAGCGGTAGACGTTTAATCACCACTAATTCCTATGATGTGGTATTTTGGGCCCACGTCATACGGATGTAGGACCTAGATATAAAACAAATATATGGAGGTGGGCCATGGTCACGACATTACAGAACACGGTTACACATTCAACAGGCAACTTTGTCACTGGTCTTGAGTGTGGCACATGAGCAACCTTAGCACGTGTGGACGAGAGAGATCAGTAGACGTGCATATCACCGGCGGCGGCACGCTTCTTATTTAAAAAATATAAAAACGGAATCTTTCCGCAATTTATTTTTTTTTTTACTTTTTTTTTTTTAATTTTATTATTATTTTTTTAAGGCAAGTAATCAGTCAACCGTATCTGTGGGGGAGAAATAGAGCGACTCACGACGCAGATATTTGGCCGTTCATGACGATCGAGATTCGAGAGGAGGTTTTAACTTCCGTGTGTTCGCGCATGGTAGTGGGAAGGATTAGGTAGGATGAGATTTAAAAAAACGTAATTATTATGTATGGTAGGGATTGTCACCTCTTACCATCATACAAAATTAATTTCATGCAATGTTTGTAATATGGTGCTACATTAAATGGATATACCCACCGAATTGAGAATAACACATGTGCTACATCCAAACTGTTCATCTGTTTTGTAGCCTCATTTTATGGCATGGGCCTAAAAGTGAGGCAGATCCAAAACTTATGTGGTCCCAAAAAAGTTTTTAATGGTAGGTATTCAATCCCCATTACTTTCTATGGTAGGGTTCACTTGAGCTTTAGATTTACGTGATTTTTTGGCCCATGCTCTAAAATGATCTCGAAAAATGGGTGGACGGTGTGGATATAGCCCACACATCATGGTGGGACCTATACAACTTGCTAACATTGAATGGAATTGGCACGGGACCAATACAATTCCATCTAATCTAATTCTAAGCATTTCCATTCTTTGCTAACATTGAGGGCCTGTTTGATTTTTGAGTGCAAGTGCAAATACCTGGTAAATGGCTAATTATCACAATTTCACCCGTTTGAAAATTTTCAGTAATTCTTGCCTTAGAAACCGGTTCAAAAGTGTTAGTTAAAATTTTTAAACCTTACCATGATGTATATGATATATCTATTTCGTCCATCCGTTTTACCACAACCTTTTGAGATATGAGTCAAAAAATCACGTAAATCCAATACTACAGTGGCCTACACCAAAAGAAACAGTAGCTCTTAGAAGTTTTTAATGGTAAGTGTATGATTTACTTTTTTCTGTGGCGTGGTCCACTAGAGCTTTGGATATACCTCATTTTTTGGCTCATGCCATAAATTCATTTGGCATAATGGACGAACGGTGTGGATAAGTGAAATATATCACAGTGGGACCCACAAATATTTTGCAAGATTTTTGATTTCCATGTTTAAAAAGTAGGTAGTCAAATCAAGTATGGGTGAAATGGGTAAATGTGCTGGGAAATAATTATTACACCCTTTTGCTGGGTATTTTTCAATTCACTCAAAATCAAACAGGCCCTGAGTGGAATTAGCTCGGTACTAAATGCAATTCCATCCCACCTAATCCCATCTAATACCATGCGCATGTGCTTAAAAGGGATTAGGTGGGAGTGGGTTTTAATATCCCATGGATCATCCCAACATCCTGTTTAGGACTGGGTTGTAAAGCCTCTTCTTGAAATCCATGCCTGGGCAGGGAATTTCTACATTCCTACTTTATTCAGTGTTATGTGGACCCCACCATGATACATATGTTTTATCCATGCCATCCATCCATTTTGAAATATAACTTTAGGGCTTGATCCCAAAAATGAGGTAGACAAAAATCTCAGGTGGACCACACCATGGGAAAACAATAGTGATTGAATTCCACCACTAAAAACCTCCTAGGCCAACTGTAATGGTTATTTGACATATAACTGGTTGATTCGGTCATAAAGACTTGGATGAAGGGAAAAAATATATATCAGCTTGATCCAAAACTTTTGTGGCCCCCAAAAAGTTTTTAATGGTGGTCGTTCAATCTACACTATGTGGTCTACTTGAGATTTGGATCAAACTCATTTTTGGGCTCTTACCATAAAATGATCTAGAAGAATGGGTGGACGGCATGGATGATACACATACATTATGGTGGGGCCCACAAAGCACTGACCTATAGTGGTAGGGTGATTTACCAATCCGTTTCCATTACAGACACCAAGCCACGAGATTAAACGACAATCCCTGACACCATGTAATTATTACATTTTCCAAATTCCATCCCACTTAAACCCATGTAATCCCATGCACCAAACACCCCCTAAAGGTATCGGGCTCCTGATCTTAACACGTGGTATGGCTTAGAAATGGATCCAGACCGTACAATCATATTGATCCTGTCTAGGCACAGTTTCCTCTAAATTTATATTCATAGTTGGTGTTGTAAACTGTATGTTTCTTTTGAAATCAACTAAACAAAGATATATAATTTTACACAAAATGTGTAGTTATTTAGGGCGTGTTTGGTCCGTGGAATTGAATGGTTTTGAATTGTATTATATGGGATTAACAACATTATTCCACAAAGATTGCTATGTTTGGAAATACCATGGTATTGTAGCCATTCAATCCTATGTTTCGGATAAAAATTTTGTTATAGGAAAACACTAGATTAAGCAAAATCATGTTTGGTGGACCATGGAATTGTAATCAATGGACCATATTCACAATGGATGTCGTTCACTTATACACATATATAACCAAAATGTCATGTGTAAACTATGTACATGGATGGACGGCATGGATAAACATGTTCATCGATGTGGGGCTCACATGTGTAATAGATTTCAAAATCCATGAAAATTCTGCATGGGACCAAATGCAATTGCATGGGACTAAATGCAATTCCATCCCACTTAATCCCAACCTTTCCCATCCTCTCCAAATGCTAGATGGAATTGCACATGACTAAATGCAATTCTATCCCATCTAATACATGTGCCAGATGTCTCCTTAGTGTAATTTGTAGTAGTAATCAAAGTAGCTATTAACTTTAACTGTAATACAAGTCTATGATCATACGCTAGATTCGATTCAAGTATCAATTAAAATTTTCTATCTAGAAAGGCATTTTGTAGTTGTTCTCCATGACCAACAGTGAGAATTTTCCTTTTGTTTTATCTATACTAAAGAAAAAAAGTCTTTTCATATGGAAGGCAGAGGTGTAACCCATTTTCAGAGGACGAACCCCACCCTTTGACAATTGTCTAATCATTTTAAGCAATGATGTGCAAGTGGTTGAATAAGCAACCAATCTTATTGGATATTGGTCATATATAGTCAATTTTGAACATATTTGCCTATCTTGGCGCTCTAGGTCGGGGTTCGCTTCAATGCCCCTCTGGCTGACTTGAAACCCGAGGAATTTACCGGAGCCAACTTCGAAGACGCACTTCGCGGAGTTCAGCTTCATCTAACACTCTCGGAGGATGGCGAAGGTTTCTCCAAGATCCACCAAGTGATTGGATGCCTTGATGCTTTTAACAAGCATGTCGTCGACGTAAACTTTCATAGTATGCCCGATTTGTTTGGCGAATATTTGATTCACTAGCCTTTGATATGTGGCCCTAACGTTCTTCAGGCCAAATGACATGACTCGGTAACAGTAGAGTCCCTTGTCAGTGATGAAGGTAGTCTTCTGCCTGTCTGGGGGATGTATTGCGATCTGGTTATACCCAGAGTAAGTGTCCGAGAAGGAGAGTAATTCGTGCCCTGCTATACTGTCCACCAGCTGATCGATCCGAGGTAATGGGAAACTATCCTTCGGACAAGCTTTATTCAGATCCAAGTAATCTACACAGACCTACCATTTTCCGTTGGCTTTCTTAACAGGGACCACGTTTGCGATTCAATCGGGATAGTGTACTTCCTCTATGAAACCATCATCGAGCATTATAGAGACTTCATCGGCTATGGCTTCATATCGTTCGACATTAAATGGTATTCTTTTCTGCTTCACGAGTTTGTGATCCGGGTCCACATTCATCCTGTGGACCATGACATCCAGAGAGATCTCGGGCATGTCCTCATGTGACATGTGAAGACAACCCTGTGTTGTCCCAGGAAAGGCAATATTTCGGATCGCTGCTCAGAATTCAATGACGTTCCGAGCTGGATAGTTTTGCTCGGGTCTGCCTCATCGAGTGGTACTTTCTCAAGATCTTCCACAGATGAGTCCTCTACAGGTCCTCTGGGGTCTAGGACGTTGACTGTGAGGGTTTGCTTCACGGACTCTTTTTTGCACTGCTATCGCATACATCTCCAAGCCTCGCTCTGATCGCCTCGGAGGTAGCCTATTCCGTCCTCGATGGAAAATTTCATCATCAAATGATAGGTGGAGACGACCACTCTCATTGCATTGAGAGAAGGTCTGCCCTGAATGACGTTGTGTACCGATGACACATTGACAACGAGGAAGTCTACCATAAGTGTGACTTGATGCCGTCCTTATCTCGCGGTCAAAGGAAGGGAGATGGCTCCCTCGGAGATAACCCTTTCTCCGACAAAGTCGTGTAGGGGGTCTTCACAAGTCTGAAGCGCGACCTTGGAATCCCCATTCTTTTGAAAGCCTTGGAGTATATCATATCTGCCGAACTTCCGGTGTCAATAAGGATGCAGTACACCTTGTGGTTGGCTATGGTCATAGTGACCACTAAGGCGTCGTCGTGCGGATGCTAGATTCCGCGCGCATTATCTTCCAAGAAGGTCATACTGCACGGGCTGACCCGGAGTTCTTTGCTCGGCCGCTCGGTCACATGGATATAATGTTCAGGATCAGACTTCCGAAAATGGGCTTTTCAAGCCCTGTTTGAATCTCCTCCACCAAATTAGCCACCGAAGATTGTGCGAATTTCGGCTGGCTCTTCCGCGGTATTATTCGGCTGCTCTCGCTCTTCTTTCTGAGCTGTTTTCTCCTCCTTGGTATATTGGCGCAGATGACCCTTACGGATAAGGGCCTCGATCTCATCTTTGAGATCTACGCAGTCAGCTGTGTTGTCGCCGTGTTCCCGATGGAAACGCAATACTTGCGTTTGTCTCGATAATCCGAGTCGACCTTCATACAAACAGGACAATTCAGAAGATTGTGCCCTCCGATGTCCAATAGAATTTACTCGGTAGATGCATTAAGGGAGGTGTAGGAGCAAAATTTGCCCTCTACTTTTTTGCTCGGACGACGATTGCGAGGAGCGCGGTCATTTGGTCCTTTGCTGGACGACTGGCGATCTTCATTCTTTGGCCTCTTCCCCTTGCCAGTCGGCTCTGTCACATGAACATTTTTGCTGGCATTGGAGAATTTCTTAGCGTTAGTATACTTTTGAGCTCTGGCGACGAGGTCAGCTAACCTCTTTGGTGGATTCTTTCCAATGGAGAAGGTGAACTTTCCTTCTTTCATACCACTGAACATGGTAGAGAGTGTCATCTTGTCGTCGTAGTCTTCTACCTGTAACACTTCCTCATTGAAGCGAGCGATGTAGTCCTTCAATGAGTCCTTAGGCTCTTGCTTGATGGTGAACAGGTGAGTATTCGGCTTTTGATTCTTCTTACCGCTTATGAATTGGGTAAGGAATAATCGGCTAAGTTCCGCAAAGGAACCAATGGAATTGAGTTTGAGCTGACGATACCAACTCCAAACGGATCCTGTGAGTGTGATCGAAAACCCCCTGCACATCATCTCGTCTGTTGCTGTCTGGATTTGCATCCATGAATGATAAGCCTCAATATGCTCGGATGAGTCACCAGACCCAAAGTATTGGATGACAGAAGGTATCCAGAACCTCTGTGGCATTACCTCACTCATGATTGTAGAGGTGAAGGGAGGCTCGGTCTCTTCCATCATTGCTTAAACAGTGGAGGGAACTGACGACGGCTGCTACTTCTTTTCTAATGTCAGAATCTTGTTGTTGAGCTCTACAAACCGTGTCTCCCATGGATCTTTGTTTTCAGCCACTATTTCTTACGTGTTTTCTACTTCGGGAGTTCTCCTTCCCTCCTCCTTTCTAACTCATGGCGAAGATCGATTGGTGTCAGGGCCGAGGTGATCGAGGCATTCGTTGGAGCTCGAGTCGTTATGTTCCGGGCTGAAAATCGGATTTGGGTCGGGGGAGGGTTCTGAGCCGATGCAAGCGCCTGAGCGGGTTGACATTGAGGCCCCTCGGGTCTCATACTCCTCGGCGCGGAATGGTCTTCCGCAACTGGACCAACCGGTTCTGGAATAAGGTTTTCCTGATCAGGATGTGGCTGCGACTCTTGTTGTTGTTTCATCTGGTTAATTTCATCACGCATGGCTTGTATCTCGCTCTGCATAGCTCGATACTTGTTTGCTTGATTGCGAGAATGCTGGGAAGGCCCCGGAGCCGATTCAGCGTGAAGTAGCGAAGAGGTACGGGTCTGATCATTTTGCTCCGGTTCCACAACTACCACTTTCTTCTTTCCTCTTGCCATTATGCTTAAGAATAGGAACCTGGCCTTTTGTATCATATTTCCATAGACGGTGCCAAAAAATGTTGAGGTCAAAATTTGGATCACCCTCCACTCGATGCGGCGAACCTACGACGAACCCTAGCCCTGCATAAGGGATGAGTAAAGGAGACCCTGGCTAAGCCGGGGGACCCTCTGATGCCTAAGTCAGGTCAAGGGAATCTGGGTCTAAGTTGAACGTTGAGAGAGGGAGTGAGATATTACGTACCTATAGCAATGAGATCCCCTTGTATTTATACCTGTCTATCGGACGATCTGAGCTCGTTAATCTCGGCACGATTCACTCAATTAGTGGGATACTGTGATCGTGGAGATATTGTCCGTAATATAAGGATTGTGTAGCGTATCGTGCCTGAGAGGGGCGTATCTGCGGGCGAGATATTCGGTAGTATCTACTTAAGGCCGTTTCTAAGTTTAGCGCATAATGTCCATGTCCAACCTCGGCCTTAGCTTAGGATCTCAGACTGAAAAAACCCTGTCTTTTGAGCCTCGGACTTGGACTTTGAGCTTTCCCCTCCAAGCTCCTAGGTGGGTAGCAAACTTAACTCGTTGAGTTTCCCCGTAACGAGCGACATGCAGATGTGGGTGGTCGAACGATTTGCCTCTGGTCGAACAGTAGTGGGATGGCCCAAGGTCTTGTAAATAAGTTTCGGTTTGAGTTTCATACTGACTGTCCCAGCCTCAGATTATTCTGAACTGACAACCTCAGAGCAGGAACACAACTGGGGGCCGAGCCGAGAATCATTTCTTCCTTCAGTCATTTTCACCATTCCAGATTATCTCTTATGCATCCGATCAGATTAAGATGGCGTCGGACCTAGAACTGAAGGGGCTCGGATCTTCCCATAACAATTATTATTCCTCTTACTTGTTACATGTGAGTGCTTTCTAATCCCACGTGTATATTCCAGCAACCACAAGTTGCATCGAATCCTGTCCATCAAGTGGACCCCACTACAAACATAGAAGGGTTGCTATCCCTTCCGTGTTTGTTTAAGAAAGGTTAACCAGGAGTCCACATTCAATGTAGGGTCATGATTCAACAAGGGCCACTCATTGGTGGCGATGGAAGATGTACCATTGATCTGGGCGTAATGGATACCTGTCAATGATCCAGACCATTCATTGGGTAGGATATGTTGTGACCATTCTATGCGATGGAAAGAAAAATAACGTGGGACCATTGATCAGGGATGTCAAACTTGTATAAGAAAGATAGGCGGTTAGAAAAAGGAATCCGACTGCCGAAATACAATGTATATGCCCTAATACGATATCATGTGGGGAAGCGGATTGGCTGTTGTAGGTACGTGTTGTGCGAGGACGAGCACGGGCGCTCCTCGAGCTTCGAGTTGTACGAACGGTTCAAAGGAGACTAAAGTTATATTGGCCCCACAGTGACGTATTTGTTATATCTACACCGTTCATCCATTTTTAGAGATCATTTTAGAGCATTATCCAAAAAATGAATCATATCCAAAGACCATATGGAGCACACCACAAATAGCAGCGGAGATAATGATTTTCATCGTTAAAAAATTTGTAGGGCCCACCGTAAGGTTTATTTTCCATCCAATCTATTCAGAAGGTCAAAAAGACCTAAATGAAGAGGAAAAACAAATTTCATATTGATCCAAAACTTCCGTGACCCCAAAAAGGGTTTCAATGGTAGACGTTCAATCCCCTACTACTTTTTGCAGTGTGGTCAATTTAATAGTTAGATCTGTATGATTTTTCATCTCAAGCCTTAGGACGAGCTTGTCAAATGGATGGACGGTTTGGATATAACACATACCTCATGATCAGACCCACAGAAGTTGCTGACGTCAATTGAGCAGCTATATAGCTGGTGTGTGGTACACTAGCCAATCTGTGCACCATATAATCTGACACGTGTGCCATACACTTGGATCTGACATATGACACGCTTCTGCCTCCCCAAATGTATGTTACATCCACGCCGTTCATCCATTTTTCCATTTCATTTTAGGTTATGAACCCAAAACTGATGTAGATCCAAATCTCATGTGAGCTACACCACCACAAGAAACAGTGGTGATTAACCGTTTACAAGTTCTTGTGGGCCACTAAAGTTTCACATCAAGCTGATATTTGTATTTTTCCTTCATTCATTCAGGTCTGTTTGGTCTAATCAACAAGTTGGATGGCAAATAAACATTAGCGCGGCCCTGGGAAGTTTTTAACGGTAGACGTTCAATCACCACTAATTCCTATGATGTGGTATTTTGGGTCCACATCCTACGGATGTAGGACCTAGATATAAAACAAATGCATGGAGGTGGGGCCATGGTCACGGCCTGACAGAACACGGTTACAACAAGCAACTTTGTCACCGGTCTTGAATGTGGCACATGAGCAACCTTAGCACGTGTGGACGAGAGAACAGTAGATGTACATATCATGGGGCGGTGACACGCTTCTTATTTAAAAATATGAAAGCGGACTCTTTTCGTCGTCCCTATTTTTGTTTTTTTTCTAAAAAAAAAAAATTAAGTAATCGGTCAACCGTATTTGTGGGGAGAAACAGCGCGATTCACGACGCAGATTTTTGGCAGTTTATGACGATCGAGATTCGAGAGGAGGTTTTAACTTCCGTGTGTTGGCGCATGGTAGTGGGATTAGGTGGGATGGGATTAAAAAAACGTAATTATCACTTATGGCAGGGATTCTCCTCTTATCATGGGATAAGCTTAATTCCATGCTATGTTTGTAATACGGTGGTACATTAAATGGATACATCCATCATCATTTGAAACTATTGAGAATAACATATATTTGTTATATCCAAACCGTTCATCTGTTTTGTAAACTCATTTATGGCATGGGCCTAAAAATGAGGCAAATCCAAAACTTATGTGGTCGCAAAAAAGTTTTCAACAATATGTATTCAATGCCCGCTACTTTCGATGCTGGGTCCACTTGAGCTTTAGATCTACCTGATTTTTTGGCCCATGCTCTAAAATGATCTCAAAAAATGGGTGGACAATGTAGATATAGCCCACACATCATGGTGGGACCTACACAACTTGCTAGCATTGAGTGGAATTAGCACGTGACGAATGCAATATCATCTAATCTAATTCTAATCTTTTCCATTCTTCCCAAACATTGAGTGGAATTGGTATGGGATCAAATGCAATTCCATCCCACTAAATCCCATCTAATACCATGCGCCAAACACCCCCTAAAGGTATCGGGCTCCTCATCTTAACACGTGGTATGGCTCACAAATGGATCCAAATCGTATAATCATATTAATCCTATCTAGGCACAATTTCCTCTGAATTTATATTCATGGTTGGTGTTGTAAGGTGTATGTTTCTTTTGAAATCAACTAAACAAAGATATATAATTTTACACAAAATGTGTAGTTATTTAGGGCGTGTTTGGTCCGTGGAATTGAATGGTTTTGAATTGTATTATATGGGATTAACAACATTATTCCACAAAGATTGCTATGTTTGGAAATACCATGGTATTGTAGCCATCTAATCCCATGTTTCGGATAAAAATTTTGTTATAGGAAAACACTAGATTAAGCAAAATCATGTTTGGTGGACCATGGAATTGTAATCAACGGACCATATTCACAATGGACGTCGTTCACTTATACACATATATAACCAAAATGTCATGTGTAAACTATGTATATGGATGGACGGCATGGATAAACACGTGCATCGATGTGGGGCTCACATGTGTAATAGATTTCAAAATCCATGAAAATCCTGCATGGGACCAAATGCAATTGCATGAGACTAAATGCAATTCCATCCCACTTAATCCCAACCTTTCCCATCCTCTCCAAATGCCGGATGGAATTGCACATGACTAAATGCAATTCTATCCCACCTAATCCCATCTAATACCTGCGCCAAATGTCTCCTTAGTGTAATTCGTAGTAGTAATCAAAGTAGCTGTTAACTTTAACTGTAATACAAGTCTATAATCATACGCTAGATTCGATTTAAGTATCAATTAAAGTTTTCTATCTAGAAAGGCATTTTGTAGTTGTTCTCCATGACCAACAGTGAGAATTTTCGTTTTGTTTTATCTATACTGAAGAGAAAAAGTCTTTTCATATGGAAGGCAGAGGTGTAACCCATTTTCAGAGGACGAACCCTATCCTCTGACAATCGTCACATCATCTTAAGCAATGATGTGCAAGTGGTTGAATAAGCAACCAATCTTATTCGATATTGGTCATATATAGTCCATTTTGAATATATTTGCCTATCTTGGTGCTTGAGGTCGTAGCTGTTTAGTTTGAATTGAGCCGCACATTCAATTCTGGTACACCTGCACTAATCACATGACCGAGATTGAAATAACAACAACAATTTTTGGAACGCCCGGTGAGACTCTCGCTTTAATTTACTTACCAGCATGACATAATGATTTGATTAATCGAAAATATGAATAGAAGAAGTGTCACGCCCCAAACTTGGAAACCGGGCTGACAAAATTCTTGATTGCCGAATTTGGTGCCGACAGCCTCCTTAGTACCCCATTCTCGGCTCCCAGCTCCCATACACCAGGTTTCGATCCTGGGGTTTTACAAGGAAGATTTTTCAATGTACATTTATCTCGTAAGAAGCATAATCGCAAGTATAATTGGCCTCAATAACCAGAATCAGCCTTAACAATCGGAATCGGCCTCGATAATCAGAATCGGCCTCGACAATTGGAATTGGCCTTGATAATTGGCCTCGATAATCAGAATCGGCCTTGATAATTGGCCTCGATAATCAAAAGCGGCCTTAACAATCGGAATCGGCCTTAACAATCGGAATCGGCCTCGACAATCGAAATTGGCCTCGATAATCGGAATCAGCCTCGACAATCGATAATCGGCCTTGATAATCAGCCTTAACAATCGAAATCACCCTCGATAATCAGAATCGACCTCGATAATTGGCCTCAACAATTGGAATCGGCCTCGATAAAGGGCCTAAGGGAAGGTCACAATATGGACATTTAACCATCATTGCCCATCAATGTAGACATTTAACCAACATTACTCCCAAGAAGTGGCCCACATAGAGCCAAACATATAGTGGACCGATGACCTCATACAAGTGCCTAATACACATCACTATGGGCCTCACTCATGGGCCACATACACATCGTTATGGGCTTTATCAAATGGGCCGCACATACATCACATTGGGGCCTGATATCTAGTCCTCAAATACATCACAATGGGACTCATATATATCACCATGGGCCGCATCAAATGGGCTTCATATGCAATACATCGGGCCTTGCCATCTAGGCTGAAAATACATCACAATGGGCCACAACCCATGGGCCTCAATATACAATGGGTGGACCCTGCAAGATGGGCCTCAAATACATCAGGGTGGGCCTCGTGGATGGGCCATAATACATCCAGGTGGTCCTCATAGATGGGCCATAAATACATCAATGTGGACCTCACCAAATGGGCCACAAATACATCCAGTGGGCCGCATCAATGGGCCGCACCAATGGGCCTCATATACATCAAGTGGCCGCATCAATGGGTCGCACCAATGGGCCTCATATACATCAAGTGGGCCGCACCAATGGGCCTCATGAGAGAGCTTGGGTTACATAAAAAATCATTTCAATAGTTGTAGGTGTAACATGTGTATCACTGTACACTATCATCCCATGGGGCACATGGCTGCCTAATGATGATTAGCACCGCCAAATATTGTATATGTAAATCAGCATTGTCCAAACATTGGACAGCACCGTCCAAACACTATCTATGTAAATCCGCACCGTCCAGAATGGATGTTTTTGACATCAAAACATACATCATGATGGCCCACAAAGCTTACTGACGTCATCCAGTAAGGGGACCCACCGTCCTAACATTGGACGGTGAGGATAGAGAATACATACAACAAGGTGGGTGAACATTTTTTTTATATAATAGATGCATCAGAGGTGGGTCCCACCCCACGCCTCCCTAGACATGAATATAAAATGCATAAATCAAGGTGGGCCTTACCCCTTACACGTGCAACACGTGTGGGGTGGTCCCACGCACTGTCAAAATAAATGAATGGTGTGGAGAACACATACATCGTGGTAGGGCATCCACGTCCAGTATACAAAATATATACATACAAGGTGGGCCCCACCCCTCACACTTGCAACATGTATGGGGTGGGCCACAGCTGCCAAATGAATTTGACAGCGTGGATGTACAGATTCATCATGTTGACCTCCCACCTAACTTGTCCAGGAATGGACGGTGATATATACATCACATACACCTAGTGGGCCCCACCTCCACACGTGTAACACGTGTGAGGTGGGTCCACGAGTACAAACGATTGGTTATAACATATACCTCATGACTGGGCTTGCTGACGCCTTCAGCACTGGCCACCGTCCAAAAAGGACGGTGTCACTACAAGAAAAGTGGCATTTACCGGCGGTCAAAACCGCCGGCAAAGGCCCAGAAAACCGCCGGCAAATCCTTTGCCCGCAGTCAGGTAACAGCCGGTAAAGCCTCAGTCGGTAAAGGCTTTACCGACGGTCGGGACCTTTACTGACGGTTGTACTGGTTGCCGCTAAATCGTCGGTTTTTATTAAAACACTATTAAAAGCTACGGATAAAATCCGTAGCTAAATATAGCTACGGTTGTAGTCTGTAGAATAACCGTAGCTAGAGTTTATAAAACATATAGCTACTGGTAGCCATAGCAAATTCTTTTTGTCAGCAAGGAAAAAGAAAAAAGAAAAGGTGACACGTGTATTTTTTTTATTTTTTTTTAATACTCTGAATGTTATCATCCTTGCTCAGGCCTTCTCTTTCACTGGAAATGTTATCAGATGATGCAATGTGGTCTTGGACAACTATGCTTGGACCTGAATCCGGGAGCGGATCGAACCGGTGCGCTTGAGGCTGAAATTCCTCTCATTGCCCTTGTGTAGAAAAGGTCGCGATGGTATGGAAGGACCAGCACCAGCACAATTAATAAAGTGGTCATGGGCCCGATGAGCATTGAATCCGTTGAAGCCTAGCAAATCTGCTCGACCAATGACCCACAAAATGAGAGAAGACCATAATTGAAAGGATTAAGAAAGGGAAATGGAAATCAATTAATATATTGAAATGAATAATCATATAAATAGAGTTTAAGGAATTAAACATTCGACATATAAATCCACGTTTCTAAAGTTACTTAATCAAGCCTACATTTACAAGATATGAAATATTAATGATAAAACAAGCAAATGATACGTGTGACATCATCACAAAAGAGGAGTCAATAAATAGACTATTCTCAAAATTTTACGAAATTGTTTCTGCAAAAGGGTTAATTTCCTATGATTCAGAAAATGGTAGGTTCGGTAATATTCTCCCATTGAATTAGGTGTGAAATATTCCTTTTCACTATCTATTTGAAGGTTACCAATCGATAAAGCTTCCACCCTCATTCTCATTGGAAAGATAGAGCGCTTTATTAAAGCTTAGTTGATACAACCATTTAGAACAACCAAGAAGCGAGTCCTAGTCCGATCGGCTACATTACCGAGAAAAACCTCCATATTCAAACAAGTGGTTTGAGTGGATATCACATACATATTCCGCGTGTTCTACCAGAATACCAACCATCTCGTTGATCAGTTGGGGCTATACATATACATAGGATGCGGGCCATTCACCCAAATATTTTAAAGCATTTGTTCCAAGGAAAAGTGGCACTGCACAAAGAGCTCACTGATGATCTGTTCAAAGAATGAACATGCATACCACATTATACGATCGAGCCCAACACCGATGCATGTATCCAAGGTGTTTTAAGGGGTCATTTGAAAGCTTGTAAATAGGCTAAGTTTTAAATCACATGTAAATCATTCACGAGCTAAGGGGTCCCTTCCAATGCCTTTTTTACTGTAAATCATTTTGCAAAGTCAGAATGATTTACATGGGTTTTCTTCTTCTTCATTTGCTAAGGTGACATACATGGGCAATTTTCGGACCTCCTACGAATGTTTGAATATGGAGGTTTTCCACCAGATGCCAACTACCTATTCCTAGGATATTATGTTGACAGAGGGAAATAGAGCATAGAGTCAGATGAACATACACATTAAGAAGTTTATAGCTTTTTTGGGATGGCAGTCATGTATCGATTCTTTGTGAAAATGATCAAGAAGCCATCATGGAAATACCTTTGCATCTTCGGTGTCAATATCTGGCAATGCATGCAATCGCTTCACTTTCTTTCCATCGGAACTTACAACCTGCACGTCAAGGGACAATGGAAATAAGATGTGTGTGTGTGTGTGTATCATTTGAAATTCATTGAATGACGAAGATTTGAGAGTTGCACAAGACATGAAGAGATTCACACTTTATATATCATTTGAAATCCGTAGCACATATACATGGAAAAGGGACCAGAAGTGAAACATATAGACAACTCCGATACAGAAAATGAGGTTGATATGATACATAAGTTGATGTCCTCGACTCTAATAGCGAATGGAGTTCAAACATCTGCAACTGGCTCTTAATTCTCAGAAAGCAACCAACTCAGGTATTTTGATGCATCATCCAAAACAGAATCCTGACCTGGAGGAACAACCCTCTTTCGCAGCAGTGTCTCCACGAGTCACAAGCTTCCTTTTACGACCAACCCTAGGTCTCGAGCGAAATTGCTCATCGGATTCTAAAAAGTCGCCCGCAATCAAAACCCACAAACCATCAATCATACCACAATGAGAAATGCCTCAAAAGGCCAAGATAACCATAAATTAAGAGCTTGAACTCCATTCCAAGTAGCACATAGACAAATCACCCGAATATAAACATGGGCACCAGATCTCTCATGATTATCTCTCACATGTCTGTAGGAAAACTTCTGCTCGCATCCTGAGACTCGACACTTAAATGGTCTGAGCTCAAGGTGGACGAGCCTTTACATGCTTGCTTGAGGTTTGACTCTCTGCAAAAGAACATAAAACAATAGCGGAGGGCCAATTAGCAAACAAGAATTGCATATATGGTAATATCCTATTTCATCACTGTGGAATTGTCATTATTATTATTACCGTGGAATTGATAAGGCAGTTTTCTTGCCTTGTCAAATGCCTTTGGCCTTTCAATGGGTTTGTCAACATCTTGAGCAAGTGTTGGATTTACAAGTGGTAACTGAGTTAAGGTCTAGTTGTCCACAATAATATGGGTTGAGGCTTTAAAGCCATGATTTTGCTTCCAGAGAATTGCTGAGACCAACTACCATTCTACCAAATAAACCTCTTTTTTCCTTTCATCAACACATCATATCATTGACCCCTGAGAATGATATTCTTTTTTTCTTTTTTCTTTAAAAAAAAAAAATCAAGACAGGAATAATGTTACAAGGATGTTAGCAGAATCATACATTTGAAAATTTGTGGAGGCAACCTTCATAACTGCACTTGATCCTCTCAACTTCTTCTTCATCATGGGTGCGTAGATGGCGCTTGATATTTTTCTTCGGTTGTTTAGTCCCACAGACCTCACAAGGAATATATTGGTGGCAGGAGAGGAGGTGAGTCTTGAGACATTTGGCATTCGAGAAAGTTTTCATGCAGCCTGGTTCAAGGCAGACAGCTTCCACAGAATCCAGTTTAACTGTGATAGGGAACAAAATAACGAGTTTACGCAGATATTCAATCAAACGAAATAGAAAATTGAAGAAATAAAAGTTAAGACATCAAACAAATTAACAAAGATCATTGCCACAGGCAACAGAGGATGATTAAACACAAGGTTGAAGTTGAAGTTGGAAAACAAATGAAGGGATGAAAGGCAATCAATGGGATGGGTATCCAATGTACAAATCCATCTGAGGATGAGAAATTCAACAAATTGTGACCATAAATACTTACCATGTGAATCCTCATGCTTCCTCAACTTTGATGCATACTTAAATGCCTTTCCACATCCAAACTCCTGGCAAATATGCTGCTTCTGACCTTCACTGGCAGCCGTAGGAGACTCATCATCATGCAATTCCTTAACATGACGTGTCATATTTCCCTGGAAAAGCGAACTTACGATTATGACTCTCTCTAGGGCATGTGAAGTGTTTCCCTTGGTGCTGGAGCAAGTGCCAAGTCAAATGGTCTTTCCGTCTATAGCTAGAATGGCAATCATCCAATGGGCAAGCAAAAGGCCAATACAACAAGTAGGAAAGGGTTGACCAATTTCAGGATACACGGCTTGTTTAAAATATATCAAGCAAATGACCATGACTTTAAATGGAAAGATCTGAGAAATTGAGAACTTGAAACAAATGTATGGACCATATGGCACAATAAGCTTTAAATATTTTAACAAAGCAAGTGACCATGTCTTTAAATGAACCAACTCTGGTAAAGTAAAAACATAGATATTAAGTAGTCCTTCTTCTCCTCTTTCCATTCTTTTTTTTTCAAACAAACCACACAACTTCTATTAATTGAAAAGGGAAATGAGCTATTTAAACAGAGAAGGAAACTACTACTCAAGTCATCAAAGAGATTGCCAAATGTTTATCATAATCCAACATGACACACCTAATCAAGTATCTAGATAATAAATAAAACAAGCCCACATGACAACAACAAATTAATAATCTCTTAAAATATAAATTCAACATATCTACAAAAGAAAACCTCCAAAACAATTTTTTACGGTTGTTGATAGAACACTAGTTTCTAACGAAGCTAGAGATAATACAAATGCCATAGATAAAACATTTGCATGGTTACAAGACTTAAACAAGCATCAACCAATCCTACACAACATCCCAACTTCATGACAGAAAGCAGGACATGCAAACTACCTGATTTATCACTTGGGAACAAAATTCATGAGGAAGAAAACAAGCATTGCATTATGATAGAATAATAATATGAAATCATGACTACAAATCAATAACAATTGAACCAAATTCCAACAAAACTAATTCAAAGCTCGTATGCAATGGCCAATATTTCCAGAACAAATTTATATGTAATATGCCAAGAATAGAAATGCATTTATGGAATGGTTATAAAAAGACCTTACAGAATAACATGGTGCGTGACCGAGGCTAGCTTGAAGGAGCTTCACAGAGGTCCCCACCCTGATACTAGTCCATTCAAGACCTTTGCATTTTGGAGTTCTTTAGATGGGATCCAATGCTTCACGCTATACATCCAGGTTTCTACATGATTTTCATCACATAAAACCAAAAACCGCAAAGTCTCCATCTTCAGACCATAGATACAGAAAGGCAGAAGAAAGTAAAAACTCAGAGAACACCTACTCATTGAAAGGCAAAAATCCAAAACCTATTTTCAGATGTCACAAATACCAAGAATAAAATAAAATAAAACACTGACTACTACACTACATTTTTATTTTAAAACCCTCAAATCTTGTGATACATGAATTCCCACCTATTCCTGATAAAACAACAATTCTTGGAACATCTGAAGAAAAACCTCCAATGTCTCCTTCTGGGAGAAAGAAGGCTTCCCGTTAATAAACTTTATTTAAGAATTATTAATATTTTCATTTAAAAAAACACAAGTTCCCGATGCAAAGAGCCAGACTGCCACACTCCTTGGACAACATATCGGCAAGGAAATAGCCTCTCTTCCAACTTGAGTGAACAAAGCCTAGGGGCAAGAAAATGTTTGGCCTAGAGGCAAAAGAACCATTTTTGTTAAACAAAAAGCTCAACTCCCTCAGAAACCTAACACTGCATAATTCCCCTCTGCTACAACTTGGCCATTGAAACTGCTACTGAAAAAACAAAGTGCTCTTCTGAGAGAGAGTACCTCTACAAATGAACCTCATTAATGAGAATCTAATGTGAATCTTGATCATCAATAAATAGCGAGAATTATCAGTTTTGTAATCCAAACCCAATGCCATGAAGTTCTTATGAAGCCTTACGTTTTCATCAAAATAAGACCAAGTTAGTAAAACATAAAGGAGAAACTAGAACGAAATCAGGATATGGCTAATCCATGTGGTAGCCCATCAAATGGATGGCCTGGAATGATGGGTGTATACACCAACCTAAACTCGATGGGCTATAAGCTTTGTAATGTTTAATGCCCACCAGATTATATGATCTTTTCTCATTCAATATTCAATGATGAAAAGAGTAAGAAAAGCTCCAAGTCGTGTTCATCTAAGGTCCCCGCATTGCAAAGATGCCTGGACCACAAAATCAGAAGTCCACCACTAGTTTGGCTTAGGATTAAAAAAAAAAAAATGATGGTGAAAAAAAAGGGAAAGTTTTTCTAGGCCACCAGCATGGTTCTAATATTGTGACCGACATGAAGAATGGGCCAACCTGATTTCTCTGATTTGTGGGCGAGTCCATTATGTTCCTGTTTATTCGAGAATCACCAACATCATTACAGCAGGGACTAGTAACAAAAGGAGAAGTGGTTTTTCTTTTTATCAATAGCAGACAGTGAGAAGCATCATTGAGTCCTAGACACAGGGAACAGAGTCATCCTTGCAAAGAATTACCAAGTCATTATGCTACCTATTAACATATGCAAATATTTCATAAAAGAAAGAAAAAATCTTAAGTTGGTTTAATTTCATTTACGTGTGAGTCATTATGTCACATCTTAAGTTGGGAAGGATCTAGTGCTCAATGCTAATATCTTAGTTATCAAACACTCAATCTCAAGTAAAAATGGACACATGTACAAGATTTGGGTGTTCATCGATCGCTCTTGTGAATTTTTATTTTTATTTTTATTTTACCGAGTGATCTCCCTTTCGTCGTGAATGCCTCACAAGCTTTTCGGCTTGGACATTTGGTACTCATTAAAATCCGAAAAAAATAAGAGATTCAATTAGCTCAAAGAGTCGATTAGAAGAATTTGTATGCCAAGTATGTGATTTCAAAAGCTGCAGACTTTAAATATTTTCAAAGTGTTGCTCACCACCCAGATCTTTGTCACACAAGTAGTCATAGGAATAGTGGTGGGTTTACCATTGAATACCGATAGATTGCAAACAGGACCAACTTAAAAGAATCTAAGTACAGCAGGGACTAGTAACAAAAGGAGAAGTGGACAATGAGAAGCATCATTGAGTCCTAGACACGGGGAACAAAGTCATCCTTGCAGCAATTACCAAGTCATTATGCTACCTATTAATATATGCAAATATTTCATAAAAGAAAGCAAAAATCTTACGTTGGTTTAATTTCATTTACGTGTGAGTCAAACTCATGTGAATTCCAATTGATTGTAACACTTATGTTTATGTTTTCTCTTTCACTTGCATTCCCCTAGTTTACCTTCAATTGAAACAGGCCCTAAAGAGATGGTGAAAATGGGTGTAGTAGTCTACCTGTTCTCCTTTTCTTTTCATTTTTTTCATTTTTTTTTTCTTTTTACCTTTTTATTAGCAATGAGGAGATTAGTCAAGTACAAAACAAAACCAGCTACGAAGGATCAACTGACATACATAAATGAAAATAAACATATCCTACCCCATTTTGAGCTCCTTCATATCCATACGACTTGCTGCACATTCAAGGCCATGTATAAGAGGTGCTACTTTGTCAAATAAGAAGTTTAATAGCTATCCTGAGAAAACCTTGACTAAATTTCCAAAAGAATATAGGGAAAAGGAAATGGAAAAGATAAGATATTCACCAAGACTTTTTTTCTGTTGCCCCTTTTCTTTTTTTTGCTCATACCTATATTTCTTTGTAAAAATAGGAATTGAGTGTTTAAATACTCCACTTCTATCGACATAACCAAATAGCAAACTAGGCCGAGAAAGAACTATATTCTAAGACAACCAATCATAATTCATGAACAAGATCCAGGTAGAAAGTGTGACTGAAGATGTTCTCCTCACACATTGTTGATGCATGACTGATGACCTGCTTTACGTATTACCAAACAAGTATTTTACGATATCAGTATTCACATCAAAATTCCAGGAAACTTTCGTGTATTAAAATACGAAAGTGCTTGTGCAACAAATCCTTGAACAACTATGTAACATGTAGCTTACGCTATGTAGTGTTGCTTAGCCTTATCGCTACGTAGCTCATGAAAATAGCTTGAGTTGTGTAGCCTACGCTACATGATAATTTGAATATGCTACGCTGCATGCTATTTGCTATTTGAAATATTGCTAGTTACAAAGATCCATTTCTCAAGAAGTGCTTCAATACAAGCAATGATTTGTTATAAATAGAGTTCTAGTAATATAGCCTCTATTCTCTAAAGAATGATCCATTACAAGTTCCAGGAAACTGTGGGAGAGGAGAATGATCTGTTACAAGTCAAGAGTAAGCTAAGTATCTAAGCATATCCATGACAATAGCAAACCATAAAAGATTGCATATTGATTAGAAATTAAAAATTCCAAAAAAAAAAAAAAAAAAAAAAAAAAAAAAAAACAGTACACTACACTAGTTCTTGTTTGCAAAGTTCCATCAATCATAAGCAAATAGGTAAATGTAAATGAAAGCAGTAAATGCATTAGAGGCACCACACAAAACTCCAAGATAGTTTAGGTACAACCTACACTAGTTCTTGTTTGCAAAGTCCTTATGATTGGTAAACAAGACAGTTATTTCATGTTTTAGAGGATTCATTTTGCAACCAAACGCAGCTTTAGATTTTTTTAAATGCATCAAAGTTTACGGTTTTGAACCTTTGTCGTGATTTTTTTTCTCAGTAGTGGCAAAAAAACTTGATCCAAAGCAAAAATCGACCACCACACTCATCGGGAAGGCCACACTTGTAAATGGATGGTTGTAAAAAGATTTGACACAGGGTCAACATGCAAATGTGCAAAGACAACAACTAATAACGGATGAAGTGATTTTGCCAAGTTATGTAAATAGTGGGGCCCAATTGGACCAGATCTCCAACATATGTTCCCGACGACAGGAGAGCCCACAAGCACAAGTAGCCTCACATCTCTGTACTTTGCAGTACCTTAAGCAAAAACAAGCTCAACCAAAATATCAAGAGCTTCTTGATGGGTTGAGAAGTCTTAAAACACACCAACATGATATTAAAAGAAATTTGGAAAAAAAAAAATGCATGTTTATTCTTTCATTAGCCTGGTGTTGTGATGTCCACATGACTCTACAAATCATGTGCTCCCAATTGCATATGGCTACCTAGACAGAGCAATCCCATATTTCAGCTAATGCAGTAGCAATTTTTACAAGAGATATGTCAAGGAGACTATAAGAAGTACAAATGTATCAATCTTAACAAATATCAAGGCAAATCTAAACCCAAAAAGCAATGAAAAGAAGAAACAATATCCCGAGATGAAAATCGTAAGAAATGATGAGTACATAACTTAAAGAGAAGAAACATTCAATATGTGAAACACTTAAAGAGAAGAAACAAAAATGTATCGAAGATAATAGTTTGTTCAAATGATTTTAATGTAATGAAAAGGGACGTTAGCATAGTTCACATAATAGAAATACAAACTGTGAAAAAAATTCTGTCAACAAATCCTGTATGTGAGAGCATGGTTACCGTATCTAATAAGATTCTCTTTATCAATCAAGAAATCATGATCCGTATCCATCTCCCAAAATTTGCAGTATATCACATGGAAATGTTCATAGGAGAAGTACCTGTAGAAAATAAATAAATAAATAAAAGGAAAAAACAAAACAAGATTATCTAAAAAATGGATTGTTAAAAGTTCTCAACAGCCATACTTATGGCTATGTCTATCACACATCAGTAGAGTATAAATAACTGCTACCAACATCTAGGTATAGCCTCATTTACAGTTGTGCTCTGATCTCATTCCTCTAATCCTTTGTGAATTATTTATTTTTTCCAATCAAGATTCAGTGTTTTCATGATTGCTTGGAAAAAGTTCATAGACTCATTGTATACTAATGTACTGGTTCATCACACAAGATAGGACTGTTTTAACACAAATCGCCATTATTGCTATTTTTACATCATCCATTAGACAGTTCTATCAATCCATGTTGTCCAAATAATGGGCCTACTATAGATGAAACATATATAGCTTGACGATTCCACCGCATAGAGAGATATGATGTACCACTTACAGATGCATTTGTGATGGATATAAGAGATTGTGGTTCTTATGGCAGTAGACTGGACTACATAAGAATCGAGGACTATGTTGCCACCAATTGTTATAATGATTCAGAAAACCGTGGCTAAAAATGTTAAAATGAAGCTATAGCCTTTAGATTGGCTAAAAATGTTAAAAACTGAAGCTATAGCTTTAGATTGGCAATCAGCTGATTCTCTAAAACTAGATAATTGAGGTCTCCACATCACAAATATGTCAAATTTCCGTCAGATGAAAAGAACTTATTCCACAAAATCAATAAGCCAAGTAGAACCCAGCTACTAATTGCATTGAAATAATCACTCCAATGTCAATTAACCCATCAATATCTCAGGATCCAATCCTAAGCAAAAAATCCAAATAGAGTTGTGAGCAAATCCAAAGCAAATCAATGCACAAAACAATAGAAAGGGAATCAAACAGATAGAACTAACTCCTAATTATACTATACATCTCACCGATAAATTTTTCGGTTAAGTACAATTTGGTTTGGGACTATTGACCATACATCAATTCTCATATCACAAACAGTCATTCCTTTGAGGAATAATCTACCCCAGCTTTCATAAATCAAAACTGAGTGATGAAGATATGCCTCAACTCATTGGAGATGGTTCACATTTCTGGGTCTAGAGATTATGAGTCTTATGACAAAGGATGGGGATTTCACCTTTTTCATTAGGCAAAAAGGGTTGCTGTAGCAACCGAAGAAGACATGAAGTCCCATCTCAATGTGATTCCCATGCTTATCTACAAATGAGCCCACTTTTCCACCAATGAAAGACCGTGAATGGTAAATATGAACCGAGGAAGAAAAGTTAAATGAGTTCTAAAATGAAGCTAGGAAGAAAAGTTAATGCAGAAAAAGAAAAGACAGCCAATAGTATGGGCTTGAAGGAAGAAGGCTTTACAGTAGAAGCAAGCTTGCCATCCAAACATATTTATCAATCTATGCCTCGAAGACTTGAACAGCAAAAACCCTCCGTTGACTAGCAGAAGTAACAAGAAACTCAGGCCAAAATCCTAATCTTGCCAAATTATTTAAGACCAAAAGAAGAATGTCACAGACAATGACAAACAGATATAATGAGTAATCACACATTAAACTAATGAAAACTTTGGGTGTACCTGCTGATTTTTTTCCAGAATTCCTTGGGACATTAGTCTAGGACCCTAATGTGGATATCAAGTCAGAAAAATAAAAATAGCATAAATCGTAAAAACAGTTAAACACCTTGAAAATCTCCTGCACAGTCTCATAGTATAAACCAGTTTCAGCCCATCCAACAGTAAATAGCACACTGTTCACCAGGTTGAGCGTCTGAAGTAGATGAACATTGATTTCTTGGCAGTAGAAAGGTATTCACCTTATTCTTGAATGTTCTATGGTAGATTACAAAGACGTTAGGCATTATGTTTGTAAAATTTTTGCTACAAGATATGACATGAGAAAGTAATGTATGGCCCTAAGGCACAGGGCATCCCTTTCTTTGAATTGCATATGTGCTCTCTTTTTTTTTATTTGATGAGTGAATCATGTATGCCCCATTGTTGGGCAATGTATCTCAGCTTAGTAAACACCCATTCTCAAAGCAAACAACAATGTCAGGAACCTAGAGAAAGAAGCCCTAGCAGTTACATTGTTTAAGGAAAGAGGCCGCTATTTTGACAAGATGCATTAAAACATCAATACACAACACTTGTTTAAGCTCACCATGATTGACTTGATAGGCAATCATGTGGATGGATCATATCTCAAAAAATCATGTCAGTTTACTACCGCACATTTCTACTTTTTTCTTTTTTTTTTTTTCTGAAAAATGAGTATTGTTCAGTTTTCACAGGAAAAAAAAAAGATCTTCTGAAATATACAAACTTTTAAATATAAAAGCAATTATACGAGTATTTCTCAAAGTTACAAGTTTAGAAAGGAGTTCTGCTAACTATGATTATAGTAGTAGACTCTAGAACATTTACAGTGAGTGGGTCTGGAAAGGGACATATCCATCTACCATGTTCTTCTAATAATAAAGATAAACTCCAACTCACATATTGCAGTAAAATGCAGATTTCTTAAGGAGCAATATTGAGATTTAAATCTCCATCTTCATCCAAGCCATAAAATTCTTCTTTGCAAATTCTGCTCATATTGAACGGAAGAATGATCCTACCAATTTTCCTCCCAGCACCACTATGGTAGAATTGGAGTCACTAGAAATAACAATTGTAATTTATCTCCTATGTAGAAATTCACCGACTATCGCAATGGTTGGGACACAAAGTCAAGATCTTGCTTACAAGCCTCTGAAACATTAGCAAGTATTCCTGCCCAACACAGAGGAGAAACAGAATCAGTGTCCATAACCAACTATTTATGGGTTCCTGAACATCATCCATTGCTTTTTCCGCATTTCAAGAAGTTGGAGAGAGAGAGTAGAACCAAACTAAAAGCATACCATTCTCCACAAAGGCCTATATCTGGTGGGGTGTCCAACCTCATTTTTAGGACGCCACACATATAAAGGCCTTGCATTGCCAGCCTCATTTTTAGGACGCCACACAATTGGACAGATTTTGAAATCTAATTCTATTTGCTAAATCTTAGCAGCTTAGAACACCAACAATTTTCTTTCTTTGATTACTGTTGACCCATGCCATCTACATTCATCAAGTTATCATAGGCATGTCTCTGTCACACACACTGGCCGCAATGCACTTGAAACTGGTCACACACACACACATGGCCACCACTTGGTAGCTACAATGTACATCAAATTCAATCAAACATGGCTCTTGCTTGGTTAGTGAACAAGGATTAACAACAACAGTCTCTCGACCAAAGGCATACTTACTACCAACTAAATATGTCTAAAAAAATATAGAAGAAGAGAATTATGAATTGAAGAGAATCACAACCAGCCATTCCACAAGATTAAAATCTTCATTGAGGTTCTGTTTTAGGAGAATTCCTTGTGAGTATTTACATACCAATAAGTCCAGACGGATCACTCAGTGAGTGAGAATGGGAAAACTCAAAATCAGGTGATCCAATCATCAGGTGAGTCACCTTTTGAATTTGATGTTTTTGGAGGTTATTCATTGTTTTCTATGGTGTGGCCCATATGATGCTTGGATTGGCTTGATTTTTGTGTTGCCCAATGTTCATGGTAGGTGAACCTGCTGGATGATTGGATTCCATACAAATAGTATGGTGGGCCCCATATGTAGCTAGTTGTGAAGAAATTGTTTATGATTGTTGTAGAGGAACCTGCCTCCAGACTTTGATGGAACATAATAGGCTACTTCCTCACTTGAATGCTAGTAAACATCACTAATCTTCATTCTTACTCCTGATTAGATGGGACACATCGAGTTTGCAATTCAGTTAATTTGTGCATTTAGATACATCATTTGAGTGTGCTTGTAAGTAGAATCTAAATCAATCCACCTTGTAAGTAGAATCTAAATCACAACAGAGGAAAGAAAGGAAAGGAGCCCTTATTGTCTTGCTAAGGATTTGAGTGTGCTAAGTTTACTTGAAAATTTCACTAGAATAGGATTTCAAATCTCTACAGATGCCCCACCTTTTTTCTTTTTCTTTTTTGAAGTAAATAGGATTTCAAATCTCTACAGATGCCCCACCTAAGTCTCAATGAGTTGAAAGCTGAAATTTCAAATAGTAGAAATCGTCAAGAGCTTAAAACCATTACTAAAAAATTAAAAAAAAAAAAAACAAACAATGCCCAACAATATATATATATATAGAAATCGTTCTTTTCATACTGTCGAGTTCTGATTTAAATAGTGAATTCCCCAACACTAATTAAGAAAATCCAACATCTTCACCCACTTACCTTTGATAGCCTTGGGAAGAATTGGGTTACTCAAATTCTGCAAAAAAACACACAAATCCATGCTTATTTTATAAACTATTAGACAAATGTCATGGATGCAACTAGTTTAAGATGAGAATTTCATGCGGTCACCTGTTTGTGGTCCCTTTATGGCTGTCTACCAGGGTTGTCCAATCATCAAAATGGGACAACCCAGAAAAAAAGGCAATGCCCTATAAAAAACAAAACAAAAGACCAATAAAAATAAAGCAAAGTCTCCTTGTCTGATGGCTTTTTGATGAATGATTTTCATTGGGATGTAGGAGTTCCTTGTCCGATTGGAAATAAAGAAATCAGATTTTTAGATGGTCGTCCATCGATGTTTCTTATTTAGAGATGCAGATGGTTTTATCTTTTACATGGGTTGCATGCAAATATAGATATGCAATGCTACCCATGTTTTTCTTTTGTTGTTTCATTGTGAATTATGGCAAATCAAAATAAGTGTATGTGCATGTGAATGGCTTGACTAACCCATACAACTATCTTTTCTGTGCTATCATGCACCGTAAGGAAATAGGGATTGTGAAACAGAAGGGTAAAAAGGCTACAAAAATGAAGAAACCTGAGATATTGAGCTTCTATTTTAAGCATTTAGTGTCTAGCAAAAAGAAATTCGAAGCAATCAATGAACTGTCAACATGACAGACTTACATGCAGATATACTAAAAATAAGAGAAGCCTTCAACTTGTATCAAAAAAAAGGGTGTGAAATACCTAAAGAGACTGTCCACACATCACACGAACATACCTAAAGCGCACACCTTCTGGTCATCAAGGCCATTGATTTGGTGGGCCTGGAATGAGCCATGAGACAGTTACAACCAATGGTTCATATTTAATGGAGACCTTGAGCAGTTGTCATTATCAATGGTTCATAATGCTCCTTGCAGAAGATAAGTTATTACTTGCATGACTTTCAGTCATGGATCAACCAAAAAGTTCATCAATGGAACAACATAAAATACATCAAAAGAAAAGAAATCGGCAACTGCCCACATTTACAATAAAAGGATAGCTTAGTTAATTTTTTTTTTTTTTTTAAAGGCATTTATAAAAGAAATCGGCAACTGCCCACATTTTTTTAAAAAATACTAGCATGCAACATTAGGCTAAGACAGGTAATAATTGGAACTCTTCCGCAATGACAGAGAAAGCAGTGTCGCTTATTTTTGAAGAACATACAATATTCTTGATCTTCTTAAAAGCTCATACAATGCTTCAATTTCACTTACGTGACTGCAAAGAAAATAAAGCACAAATTATCATCATTGTTATATTAGAAATTGCTTCAAGTGAGGTATCGAAAAAGCATAAAACATTAATGAGTTACAGCAAGAATAACATAGCTATAGCCAAAGTGGTCACACTTGAAGCAGTTTCCCCTCGAAAACAAAAACAAAAATGATGGAGCATGTGGTTTAATTCGATGCAAAGCCGAGAACAAGATTATTAACCAAAACAGCCTAGAAAACTAATTTTCAGCAAGTAGGAATATATAATCCAACCTGAACACATCTTTCAAAACAGTTATTAAAAAACCTAACTATCTGATTTGGACTAAACAGAGCTCACTCTATACTGGCCCTATATTAAAAAAAAAGTTCCACAATCACCGCCACCAAATACAAATCTATCCCCTTCACCCATGCTCTTGAACAAGGATAGTGATGTCAACAAGAGATAAGTACTATCTACAGAGAAGTGATAGATGCACTTCTAGATAGAGCCCATTTCATGCCTTCAAAAAATCATAGTAATCCCAATAATAAGCTCTGTTTACACGTATCCACAAATTGACATTTGGTTGAGAGCTTTGCTACACCCATGCATGTGAGATGTTTACGGCAGAGGAAACATACCTGGAGAGTTTGAGTTTGTGGATATATTAGTTTGATAATTGGCATTTTGGTATCCTCTACGTGCGCCACGAGCCAAGTTCAGCTCCCTCAACTTCAGAGCCACACTCCTGTTATCAGCTTTTACCAAAAATTTGTCTTTGGCATTTAGACGAGCACCTGCCATGATTTCATTAAGTTGAGCTCCTTCCGAGCGTGTAGTAGTCACTGTGGAATTTAATCGAACACCTATTGTGCCAATAGAGTCATGGCCTCTCACCACTGCAATGAAAGATTTGTCTTCCTTATGGGGTGCTCTCTGAATCTCTGCAGTGTTGAAGGATCTATCCCTGGAGGGAGGGGGACGGTTGAGGGGAGCTAGCTGAGATCAGGCCTTTGCCATTTGGACCGTAATAATAGACCATCTACCCTTTTACCGTTGAGGATATCCACTGCTGCTTTCACCTCTTCTACGTACGTGAATCGATGAAGTCAGAATCGCGGGATCTATTGAGAGAGGGATTCGAAGGTATGAATACATCCGAGATTTTCGCAAAAGTCACCCGAAAAAAGAAATGGAGAGCGTGCGAGGGGGAGAGGGAGAGAGAGAGGAATAGGGTTTTGAGAGAGAGATAGATAGGGAGAGTGAGAGGAGAGCGAAAGGGAGAGGCAGAGGAAAAGGGAGAGCGTGCGAGGGGGAGAGGTAGAGCACGCGAGAGTGAGAGAGAGGGAGGGAGAGCGAGAGGGAGAGGAAGAGGGAGGGAGTCGGCGCTCAAATAGATTAGGGTTTTTTTTTTTTTTTGATTTTATAGGGCGTAGCCTTTGCCCGCAGCCGGTAAAACTGGCCGCGGGTAAAGGGATGGGCCATCGGTCGGCTTTGCCCGCTTTTCTTGTAGTGTGTGGATTTAAACGCATGCATCTAAGGGGTGACAAAACCTGCTGACATTGAGAAAAAAGTGGATGGATGGTAGGATATAACACATGCCCTGTGATGGGGCCGCAAAACCTGCTGGCATTGATGCAGTGGGGTCCACATGTCCCATGTCCTGAAAACGGACGGACGGTGTAGATCTTCACATCATCAAGGTGGGTCCACACATGTGGCCCACCATTTAATATAGTATGTTATATATATATATATATATATATATATATATATTATTTTTTTAAAAAGCCAGATATGTTCAGGCCTCAACATCCAGGCCTGCTGGATAACAGCCTATTCGTTGGGCCTGACCAGTCTTTGGGCCAACGGTTGGGGTGACTCCACTCTATTGACGGTGGAGATAAAACCCATAAATCACAGTGGGGTTTGCATGGGTGGCCCACACAGTTTGGATCCGCTGACATTTGTATTTTCCTTTCATTCATGGCTAGCTCGAAAACGGGCAGCAAGGTGGACGCAAATGTGGATAGTGGGTTGGCCCGCTTAAATGGATGGCGTGGATCATCATACCACATCAATGGTGGGCCATCAAACTAAGGAAAGAGAGAGAGAGAGAGAGAGAGAGAGAGAGAGTGTGTGTGTGTGTGGGAGTGAGAGAGAGAGAGAGAGAGAGAGAGAGAGAGAGAGGAGAGAGATGAAAAGGGGAGGGACCCCGCCACCATGGGCCCTCCCTTTACAATGCATACATCAAGATGGGTCCCATTACAAGTGGGCCCTATATTAAAATTGAGATGATGAACACCCACCTCGAATTCCTTCCTTCCTCCTTCCGCCTATAGGTTTAGAGCTCCAAGGGGGTCGATCTAATGGTTGAGATCAGCTTCGAAGGGTTGGATTGGGTGGTAGGGAGTGGGTCACACAAAGCTTCTCTCATGGAACTAGCTTGGATGTTGGGTTGCTCATGGGGTTGCTTGGGAGAATGAGAGAGATGAGAGAGATAAGAGAGAAGAGAGAGATGAGAGATATGAGTGATGGGTGAGTGAGTGATGGGAGTACTTATGTAAGAGAGAGAGTTGACTTTAAGGATGGGTATTGTACTTGAGGATGGGTGTGAGTGATGAGAGTGATGGGATGTGTACTTGACATTTGATGTGATGGATTCTCTTGGGATTACAAAGCGCGGTGTTTTCTTCGAACTGAATGCGGGCTCACATCTCCTTGTCCGGGTATCGCCTCGGTGCACGAGATGCGGTATCGGAACCGCTGTGACGGTGCCGCTGCAATGGTACAACTCTCAGGTCGAGCTGACTCTAGAATACGAGACACGACTCAGGATCGCGCGTAAATGCCGATAACATATCACGGGTCACCGAAATTTGACCGGAGCACCGCGAAGGCTTACGGAACAGTACGGGATAGGATACTGGTCTTAAAGCTCTCCCCACCTAATAAAAATTTTGTCCTTGAAATTTACAGAACAAACAAGGGGAGAGGAAACATCATCAAGTATATATGTCAAGGCTCAATCGATCTACAAAAGGCTAAAGATAGCGCTCTTTAATCTCAACCTCGCCCTCCCAAGACGCATCATCAACACTATGGTGATCCTACTGAACCTTAGATCCCGGTTAGAAATGATCGAGACTGGAACACTAAGCAGCCTCACAATCTCAACGGCAAGGAGCTATGTTAAAATGTTTCTAAGTTATTCGAACTCAGGGATCTAATTATTCTAAGTCCTCAACAATCACACAGTGTAGGGTAACTATCAACAGATATGTGATGTTATCTTCAGGTATTCCCAAGTTATGCTCTGATACTAACTTCTGTCATGCCCCAAACTCGAAAATCGGGCTCACAAAATTCCTGATCGCTGAATTAGGTGCCCACAGCCTACGTAGTACCCTATTCTCGGCTCCCAACGCTCATACACCAGGTTTCGATCCTTAGGTCCTACAAGGAGGATTTTTCAATGTACATTTATCTTATAAGAAGCACAACCACAAGTATACCCAAATCACAAAGGCAACATCATCATCACATATTCATTAATATAATCATTTGAGTACAATGCTGAAAGGGAAATAAATATAGAAATATCAAAGAAAATTCCAAAAACTCAACCGCACTCTCCTACCTCAGCTCGGCTGCATCATAATGTCACCTACACGATCTATCATGCATAAGCTTATAGAAAGCTTAGAGGGTGGTGTAAGTGTGTGAGCAGTGTATGCGTGCTCAGAATATAATTTCAGAGTAAACAGAAATACTAGTAAGTCCACGAACCATACAATATTAGAGTAAGCAGAAATACTGACAAGTCCATAAAGATATCATCAACCTTATCCAGAATATGCGATGAAAAGACATAGCAAGCTAATGCCATATACTGAGAAAGTAATGTAGGTCAGTTATGCAATGCGGAGACATAATGATTCAAATATCAGATACCGATGATGCAATACCATATGTAATTCTGAAGGGCTGCAAATAGCATTAGCCTCATCTAAGTCATATGAATGCAGAAACATCGCAACCCAAAATGCCATATGCCGAGGATGTAATGCAATATGCAATATGTGGTGCGAATAAAATGACCATGCTGTAGTGTGAAGTCGGGATGATAGTACATGGTATCATAGGTTATGAGGCCTATCACAAAGGACTTCTATCTAAACCAGTCTCATACCTAAATTTGGATAGATAGACTCAATGTGGTAAGCTCCTGATCTCAGGTTAGTCATGAGCCCCAACCGAAATCTTGACCATTGCGAAAGTACACATAACAATTAGTTACACACCACCAGCCCGAGTGGATAGTGAATGAATGAGTGTGCACAACCTACTCAATAAGTCCACGTATTAGTACTGTACATCTCTGGGATCATCACCAGGGTCTAGTACACTCTACGCCAGCTGCCGCCCCATCAAGCACACAACTGAGTAAGTGGAAGAGACCTCACTATTCACCTACCAATATTGGGCCCGGCTCGTCGATAGTGGATCCATTCCTTAAGCTGGTCAGACTCAGCCTAGCTATGCCTATTCCCTCAGGTAGGTAAGGCCACATCCCCTCCCAACCGACCACGACATAGTGGGAGATGTGACCTATTGTTATACGGCCCTCATGCGCTCATATATATCCACTCGGTCTCGATGTTGGGGCGTCCTTTAGTACCAAAAGGGTTTAGAAATTTTCACCTAGGGCCATCTATGGCAGCCCGATGCTAGTAACAGATTTTTGGTGTCCCATCTGGCCATCCATAACATGACTGTGGAGGCTACGGTCCTGATGTCACAAGAGCGTACGGTAATCACAATCACACAATGCAAGATGCATGAGTTATGTAGTCCAATCATGCATTAATCCTGCGCATATTGTGCGCTCATGTGGGATAACTTCACCTATCAGGGAGTCCCATAAACCATCCGTAATATGACATATGCAATGGTCAATCACATCTCATAATAAACATGCAGATGATGAGTATGAGCATGTATCATGATGCTATGCTGTCAATTACTCATAATCGATATCAATAACCGACATCGACAATCGACCTCGACAATGTGGACATTTAACCAACATTGCCCCTAAGGAATGGCCCACATAGAGCCTAACATATAGTGGACCCATGGCCTCACACAAGGGCCTAATATATAACACCATGAGCCTCACTCAAGAGCTTAATACACATCACGATGGGCCTCTCACACACTACGCTAAAACAGTGAAAAAAGGACGGTTGAAAACCGTCTCAAATGACAATAAAGGATGGTTTTGAACCGTCGGATGGGCTATCCTATTTTGGAGCGTCGTATTACTTAAAGGACGGTCATGAACCGTCATTCCTATGGACATTTAAAGGGCGGTTATGGACCGTCTGTAAGAAGGACGGTCATGGACCATCAATAAATATAGACATTAAAATGACGGCTATGGACCGTCTATTACAAAGGATGGTCATGGACTGTCCTTAAAAAGGACTGTTAGGAGCAGTCTTTGATGAACCTTAAAAGGACAGTCATAGACCGTCCTTAAAAAGCACTGTTATGAGCCGTTACTGATGAAGCTTAAAAGGACGGTTATGGACCTTCTCAGATTTGAATATTTAGAAAAATATGGACGGCCTAAAGCCGTTAGAAAATTTCTTGCATTAAAAATTTTAAAAAAGAAAAAAATTAGCAACAATTTTCTTTTTGTGCCTTTCATCTAATAAAAAAATATTCAACCAACAAAACATTATAATTCAGAATCATGAAGAATTGCAGAAACTTCATTCGTTTTTTTTTTTTTTTTTTTTTTTTGCAAAAAAGTGGGCATACTTTTTAAAATAAAATTAATCATTAAAATAACGCAAAAAAGTGTTTCAATTCAAGTTAATAGAAACAATAACAAAAATTAAAGCTTTGTAAAAAGGGGCATGTGTTAAAGGGATACATCCTTGATTCCCATGCATGAGAGTCCAATGATGATGAGAACAAGAATCGCAGCACAAGGGCCCATAAATACGACAATGTTATCCTGCAAAGGAATAGGATAGTATTGGATGTTAATGCACTTGATCAGATTGCACATAAAGTTCCGATTAGAGTTACAGTTTAGTAAAGGTTTACAGTGCCATGCATGGATGATGAGGAAGCTTAAAAGAACTAAAAAACTAAGCCCTTTTCTTTTCCGTTGCAACAGATTATGTACAATCTTATTGAAACTAAGCAATGAATTAAAAGAGAGTTTAAAAAAAATATAGAAACAACAATAGGTTAAAGTTAGGTTTAGGTTTAGGTTTAGGTTTAGGTTATAGGTTATAAGTTTAAGTTATAGGTTATCGGTTAAAGGTTTAGGTTATAGGTTTTGGTTTAGGTTAAGGTTATAGGTTTAGGTTTAGGTTTAGGTTTGAGTTATAGGTTGTAGCTTTAGGGAATTGAGAATAGTTTAAGGTTTAGGTTTAGGAAATCGGGTTTGGGTTCGGGATTGGGTTTAGGTTATAGGTTTAGGTTAAGGTTAAGGTTAAGGTTAAGGTTTAGGTTTAGGTTAAGGTTATAGGTTTAGGTTTGGGTTTAGGTTATAGGTTATAGGTTAAAGGTTTAAGTTTAGGTTATATGTTTAGGGATTTGAGAATAGGTTTAGGTTTAGGTTAGGTTATAGGTTATAAGTTTAGTTTAAGGTTATAGGTTATAGGTTTAGGTTTAGGTTTAGGAATTGGGTTCGGGTTTGGGTTCGGGTTATATGTTTGGGTTAAGGTATAGGTTTAAGTTAAGTGAATTAAGTTTAGGTTATAGGTTTAGGTTTAGGTTTAGGTTAAGGGTTTAGGGATTCATATTCGTGTTTGGGATCGGGTTTAGATTTAGGTTAGGGAGTTGAGATTAGGATTAGGTGTAAGTTTAGGTTTAGGGATTTGAGATTAGGATTAGGTGTAGGTTTAGGTTTAGGGATTTGAGAATACGTTGAGGTTTTAGGTTTAGTTTAAGGTTTAGGTTTAGATTTAGGTTATAGATATAGGGAATTGAGAATAGGTTAAGGTTTAGGTTTAAGAAAGTGGGTTCGGGTTCGTGGATCGGGTTTAGGTTTGGGTTTTCAAGTTTAGGTTTAGGTTAAGGAGTTGAGATTAGGATTAGGTGTAGGTTTAGGTTTAAGGATTTGAGAATTCATTTCATTTTTTTAGGTTTAGGTTTAGGTTATAGGTTTAGGTTTAAGTTAAGGTTATAGGTTTGGGTTTGGGTTTAGGTTATAGGTTATAGGTTTAGGTTATAGGTTATAGGTTATAGGTTAAGGTTTAGGTTTAGGTTATATAGGTTTAGGTTAAGGTTAGGTTTAGGTTTAGGTTTAGGTTATAGTTTTAGGAATTGAGAATAGGTTAAGGTTTAAGTTTAAGAAATCGGGTTCGAGTTTGGGATCCGGTTTAGGTTTGGGTTTTCTAGTTTAGGTTTAGGTTAAGGAGTTGAGATTAGGTTTAGGTGTAGGTTTAGGTTTAAGTATTTGAGAATACATTTAGATTTTAGGTTTAGGTTTAGGTTATAGGTTAAGGTTTAGGTTATAGGTTAAGGTTTAGATTATAGGTTTAGGTTAAGGTTATAGGTTTAGTTTTGGGTTTAGGTTATAGGTTATAGTTTTAAGTTATAGGTTATAGGTTAAAGGTTTAGGTTATATGTTAAGGTTTAAGTTATAGGTTAAGGTTTAGGTTTAGGTTTTCGGTTTAGGTTTAGGTTTAGGAATTGAGAATAGGTTAAGGTATAAGTTTAAGAAATCGGGTTCGGGTTTAGGTTTGGGTTTTCAAGTTTAGGTTTAGGTTAAGAGGTTGAGATTAGGATTAGGTGTAGGTTTAGGTTTAAGGATTTGAGAATACATTTAGATTTTAGGTTTAGGTCTAGGTTTTAGGTTTTAGGTTTAGGTTAAGGTTATAGGTTTAGGTTAGGTTTAGGTTTAGGTTATAGGTTATAGCTTTAGGGAATTGAAAATAGGTTAAGGTTTAGGTTTAGGTTTGGGTTTTCAAGTTTAGGTTTAGGTTAAGGAGTTGAGATTAGGATTAGTGTAGGTTTAGGTTTAAGGATTTGAGAATACATTTAGATTTTAGGTTTAGGTTTAAGTTTTAGGTTTAGGTTAAGGTTATAGGTTTAGGTTATAGGTTATAGGTTATAGCTTTAGGGAATTGAAAATAGGTTAAGGTATAGGTTTAGGAAATTGGGTTCAGGTTCGGGATCGAGTTTAGGTTTGGGTTTTCAAGTTTAGTTTAGGTTTAGGTTAGGGAGTTGAGATTAGGATTAGGTGTAGGTTTAGGTTTAGGGATTTGAGAATACATTAAGGTTTAGGTTTAGGAAATTGGGTTCGGGTTCGGGATCGGGTTTACGTTTGGATTTTATGCTTAGGTTTTAGGTTTAGATTATAGTTAGGTTATAAGTGTAGGTTATAAGTTTAGGTTTAGGTTAGGTTATTGGTTAAGGTTTAGGGAATTGAGTTTAGGTTATAGGTTGTAGGTTATAGGTTATAAGTTAAGGTTTAGGAAATTGAGTTTAGGTTATAGGTTTAGGTTTATGTTTAGGTTAAGGTTTAGGTTTAGGTTTATGTTATAGATTTAGGGAACCGAGAATAGGTTAAGGTTAAGGTTTAAGAAATCAGTACGGGTTCGGGATCGGGTTTAGGTTTAGGTTTTCAAGGGTTTAGGTTAAGGAGTTGAGATTAGGATTAGGTGTAGGCTTAGGTTTAGGATTTGAGAATACATTTAGATTTTAGGTTAAGGTTTAGGTTTAGGTTTATGTTAAGGTGATAGGTTTAGGTTTAGGTTATAACATTAGGTTATAGCTTTAGGGAATTGAAAATAGGTTAAGGTTTAGGTTTAGGTTTGGGTTTTCTAGTTTAGGTTTAGGTTAAGGAGTTGAGATTAGGATTAGGTGTAGGTTAGGTTTAAGGATTTGAGAATACATTTGATTTTAGGTTTAGGTTTAGGTTTAGGTTTTAGGTTTAGGTTTAAGGTTATAGGTTTAGGTTTAGGTTTAGGTTTAGGTTATAGGTTATAGGTTATAGCTTTAGGGAATTGAAAATAAGTTAAGGTTTAGGTTTAAGAAATCGAGTTCGGGTTCGGGTTCGGGATCGGGTTTAGGTTTGGGTTTTCAAGTTTATGTTTAGGTTTAGGTTAGAGAGTTGAGATTAGGATTAGGTGTAGGTTTAGGTTTAGGGATTTGAGAATATGTTAAGGTTTAGGTTTAGGAAATCGGGTTCGGGTTCGGGATAGGGTTTACGTTTGGGTTTTAGGCTTAGGTTTTAGGTTTAGATTATAGTTAGGTTATAAGTGTAGGTCATAGGTTTAGGTTTAGGTTAGGTTATGGGTTAAGGTTTAGGAAATTGCTTTTAGGTTATAGGTTATAGGTTAAGGTTTAGGGAATTGAGTTTAGGTTATAGGTTATAGGTTAAGGTTTAGGCAAATGAGTTTAGGTTATAGGTTATAGGTTATAGGTATAGGTTATAAGTTATAGGTTAGGTTATAGGTTAAGTTTTAGATTTAGGTTATAGGTTTTGGGATTTGAGAATAGGTTTAGGTTAAGGTTAGAAGTTTAGGTTAAGGTTTAGGTTTAGGTTATAAATATAGGTTTTAGAATTTGAGAATAGGTTTTGGTTAAGGTTATAAGTTTAGGTTAAGGTTATAAGTATAGGTTTTGGGATTTGAGAATAGGTTTTGGTTAAAGGTTATAAGTTTAGGTTAAGATTATAAGTATAGGTTTTGGGATTTGAGAATAGGTTTTGGTTAAGATTATAAGTTTAGGTTAATGTTATAAGTATAGGTTTAGGTTATAAGTATAGGTTTTGGGATTTGAGAATAGGTTTTGGTTAAGGTTATAAGTTTAGGTTAAGGTTATAAGTATAGGTTTACATTATAGGTTAAGGTTTAGGTTATCAGTATAGGTTTTGGGATTTGAGAATAGGTTTAGGTTAAGGTTATAAGTTTAGGTTAATGTTATAAGTATATATTTAGGCTATAGGTTAAGGTTTAGGTTTAGGTTATAAGTATAGGTTTTGGGATTTGAGAATAGGTTTAGGTTAAGGTTATAAGTTTAGGTTAAGGTAATAAGTTTAGGTTATAGGTTAAGGTTTAGGTTCAGGAAATCGGGTTCGGGTTTGGGTTTAGGTTTGGGTTTTCAAGTTTAGGTTTAGGTTTAGGTTAAGGAGTTGAGATTAGGATTAGGTGTAGGTGTTAGGTTTAGGGATTTGAGAATACGTTTAGGTTTAGGTTATAGGTTTAGGTTTAGGTTATAAGTGTAGGTTATAGGTTTAGGTTTAGGTTAGGTTATAGGTTTAGGTTTAGGTTTAGGTTTAGGTTATAGGTTTTGGGATTTGAGAATAGGTTTAGGTTAAGGTTATAAGTTTAGGTTATAGGTTTAGGTTAATGTTATAGGTTTAGGTTATAGGTTTAGATTTGAGAATAGGTTTAGGTTATAAGTATAGGTTGAGGTTAGCGTGTAGGTTAAGGTTTAGGGAATTGAGTTTAGGTTATAGGTTATAGGTTTTTGGTTAAGGTTTAGGTTATAGTTATAGGTTTTAGGATTTGAGAATAGGTTTAGGTTATAAGTATAGGTTTAGGTTTAGGAATTTGGGTAAGGGTTGGGTTCGGGCTTAGGTTATAAGTTATAGGTTTTGGGATTTGAGAATAGGTTTAGGTTATAAGTATAGGTTTAGGTTGGGGTGTAGGTTAAGGTTTAGTGAATTGAGTTTAGGTTATAGGTTTAGATTATAGGTTATAGGTTTTTGGTTAAGGTATAGGTTATAGTTATAGGTTTTGAGATTTGAGAATAGGTTTAGGTTACAAGTATAGGTTTAGGTTTAGGGAATTGAGTTTAAGTTATAGGTTATAGGTTTAGGTTAAGGTTTAGGTTTAGGTTATAGGTTATAGGTTTTGGGATTTGAGAATAGGTTTAGGTTATAAGTATAGGTTTAGGTTAGGTTGTAGGTTAAAGTTTAGGGAATTGAGTTTAGGTTATAGGTTATAGGTTTAGGTTAAGGTTTAGGTTGTAGTTATAGGTTTTGGGATTTGAGAATAGGTTTAGGTTATAGGTTAAGGGTGTGGTCCCTGCAAATACAGATATAAACACGGCTTGTCCAAATGGTCAGGCCACTCTAATGTTATCCATAGGAAATGGACAGTTTCATCATGGTTATAACAGCAGTTCCCACCTTTAAGGGACCCTCGCTCAACATCTGGATACTCTGATGCACATCCGAGTCTACTCCAACAAATTTGAGCTAATACATAAACACGGCTGTCCAAATGGTCAGGCCACTCCAATGCTGTCCATAGGAAATAGACAATTTCATCATGATCATAACAGCGGTTCCCACCTTCCAGGGACCCCCTCTCAACATCCGGATAGCTCCGACGCACATCCAGGTTTGTTCCAACAAATTCAAGCTAATACATAAACACGGCCTGTCCAAATGGCCAGGCCACTCCAATGCTGTTCATACGAAATGGACAGCTTCATCATGGTTATAATAGTGATTCCCACCTTCTAGGGACCCCCGCTCAATATCCAGATAGCTCCGACGCACATCCGGGTCTGCTCCAAGAAATTCGAGCTAATACATAAACACGGCCTGTCCAAATGGCCAGGCCACTCCAATGTTGTCCATAGAAAATGAACAGCTTCATCATGATTATAACAACAGTTCTCACCTTCCAGGGACCCCTGTTCAACATTCGGATAGCTCCGACGCACATCCGGGTCTGCTCCAATAAATTTGATCTAATACATAAATACGGCCTGTCCAAATGGCCGGGACACTCCAATGCTGTCTATAGGAAATGGACGGCTTCATCATGGTCATAACAGCGGTTCCCACCTTCCAGTGACCCCCGCTCAACATCCGGATAGATCCGACGCACATCTGGGTCTGCTCATTTAAATAAAATAGATTATCAAGATCATTTAAATAAAATCAGGTCCAATCAACAATCTGACCTGGAGAATTCTGTTAGTATTGTTGACGGCACTTCAAACCTTATTTAATCCAGGTGGCAATCTATGGCCACTGATGTTATTTGTCTTTTTGTGAAGTTGGCGACGATTTCTACCCAGGTGCGACTGTCACTTTGAATTGTGATTTTGATTTGTGCTCTTGCTCCTGCCTCCTAGTTGTTCATACTTGCTAACGTTTTGAAGAAATAATGTGGGGTGGCAGTACAAAACCAAAACAAAATTCATGCAACTATTGATAAAACAATTCACCTTGTGTGATTGGATGATCCCATATATGCTGTCAGGTTCATTAATTTGTGTGACCACTATAACTAGTAATTCAATGTGGGGTGGCAACTGGAAAACTTGAATGTAAGTTGGTGAGTCAGATCATGAACTTGAAAAAATCGATCAATACAATTTAACATTGTAAGTCATGAAAAATTTCCCTCATACTTCAATTAGTCAAAATTTTGATCCCTATAATTTCCCTCACACATAAAGCATATAAAAGGTCAAGACCTGAAGTAATGTGGAAAAGGGGAAAAGCATAGTAGTTATTTCAATACTAACAGTTTCAATAACAGTGAAAAGGATATGTTGGATTGCTTCCAAAAGCTAAAGCAGAACCAAATAGACCTGACTTACTCTATTCAAGATAAATTTTGATAATGGAAATGGAAGAATCTCTATTGTAGTCCAATGCAATTGTGACAAATGTTCCTCTATGATCTTTTACAGCCCACAAACTTCTTTGATCTCATGGTATAGACGGTCCTAGAACGGCAATCGGAATTAGCAACATATAAAACTTAAAAGGTAAATATGAAAAGATGATTGAATCTACTAAGAGAGCTACCTGATTCTTGGGGTTGGGCTCTAACTGACCCTAAAAATAAGGTTTTAAATATCAGTAATAGGCTTCAATCACTGATATGATACAACCCCACATCTGCCTATATCTCCCTCTAACTGCCACTTCAAATTGTGATATACTTCGCCACCCATCTTCATGTAGGTCCATAGCTAAAATTTCTGCATATTAATATTTGTCATATTATCTCATATTAAGTCAGCCCCATGTCTGGCTAAAGATCCACAAGAGATAGAAGCATACTAGATTATCTCAACCAATAGCTATTAAAAACACAAATGAATCTCTAAAAATATTAAGTCAGCCCCATGTCTGGCTAAAGATCCACATTTGTGTATTATTTTCAGATAGACATTCGCCTATCCATGGGTTTTTTTTTTTTTTTTTTTTTTGTCCTTTATAATAATTCAAGCCAGATAAGCTCTAGTTGATTATCTGGAGGTATTATGTGCTTTAATTGGTTAGAGAGGACTCTAATTCAAGATTTTACCCTTAGCATACAAATTTATTCTTCAATAATATTACAAGTGATCAATTAAACAAAGGGGAAGTCTAGGCTAAAAGGATTTGATAGCCAATTAAGGCATCTATGGTAGGAGATTTACTTACATCTGCACCTGCATTGAATATATTCGAGTAATGTAAAAGATTCTCAAACCATCAGATCCATCAGATCTCAAACCCACAAGACAAATAGGACAATTGATTATTCTTAAATGCAAATGAAGGGCCCAAGATCCATAAATTAAATCCTTAAACCAGGCAACATGCCACCACATTGACAACAACAAAAAATTTCAGCAATGCTTCAAAGCAATGAAGTATTAAAACTGAGCAAAAAAAAAAAAAAAATCATGAATCAAGTCAAAATGAAATCAAATGGAAAAAATAAAGCAATCATATGTGATGCACTGAAATTGCAAATGGCTTAACATTTATGGCCAAATTGCACATCCATGACTATAAGTATTTGTTGAATCAAGAAAACCAAAAGCATTTTTAATAGGCTCACTTTTCCACCGAGTAATATGAATTATTCAGTACACTTGCTGAATATAATGATCGAAACAAGTGCAATCCAATCGATCAAATTCCTCTTAGGAATTTCATCGAACACCCCACGTGCACACCTAATCACTTAGCATTTGGCATAAAAAATTAATAGCCCGGTCTGCACAAACGAGGCTCATGAGATTATATAGCAACATGTTCTGCAACGACTAGCTTTCTGTCCTGGCATAGGAATCTGAATCCTGATCATATCCATCAATTCCTTAAGGAAAAAAAAATCAATTTCAAATACCTGTACATGCAACTGGAAACTATTCGACAATATACCTGGGAACAAAAGCATGTTAACCCCAAAAAGGGTTTCAACAATGCAAATCCCTAAAAAGGGATTCGACAATGCAAATCCCTGAAAAGGGATTCGACAGTGCAAATCCCTATTTCGGGATTCGACAATACAAAACCCTAATCAGGTATTCTAAATTGCAGAAAGCAACAACAAGAATTTTAAGATTCTCCACTTCCAAATCAAGCAACAATAACAACAAGAATTGTAAAAATGCAACAGCAACAGTAAGAATTGTAACAACAGCAACAACAACAACAAGAATTGTAAAAATGCAAACCCACTTCCAAATCAAGCAAGAATCAATGCCCTTAACCTCAAACTCTCCAATGCCAAAGAAAACCCCAATCATCAAGTACTGAAAATGCAAATAAACTAAGCAAAAGATCAAAACCCCAAAATCCAAACAACAGAGAAAAGCCCAATCAACATCCCTACAAGTCACAAACCTCCAAAATCAACCAAAAAATAAAACCCAAATAACTAAACAAAACCCACATCCAGAGTCAAATGAAAATCAAAACCCAAATCTCCAAAATCCAAAACAAGCAAGGGAAAAAAAATCCATACCTCCATGGAATGAAGATACTCGAAGATATTCGACGCATAAGGAACACACAACTGGGGATCATCTGTATTCGCTTTAACATCCATCAGCAGCTTCCATTCCGTCTTCTTTGATGGTCGTAACTTGCGCTTTAATGGTTCAGCATCCGAAGCCGGATCCGCCTCAACATTAGAGAAGTTGGGGAGCTCACCCAACATTGTCCTCTTCTTCTTCGTGGCCAGAACCAGGTCCTGCTGAGATTGCGCGGCAGCCTTTGTCGGAAGGAGGGCGACGCACGGCCTCTAGGCTAGGGGTGTCTAGGACCGGGACGGAGAGAGAGAGAGAGAGAGAGAGAGAGAGAGAGAGAGAGGGCAGAGGGCAGGGGTGAGAGAGAGAGAGAGAGGGCAGAGGGATTGAGGAGAGAGAGAGAGAGAGAGAGAGAGAGAGAGAGAGAGAGAGAGAGATGTATGTGTTTCATCCATTTTTAAAGATCATTTTAGAGATTTATGCCAAAAATTAGAGGGATATAAATCTCAGCTGGTCCACACCACATGAGAACAATAGTAATTGGATATCCACCATTAAAATCCTCCTAAGGCCCACTGTACAGTTTATTTGACATCCAGTCTGTTGATTTGGTCATACAGGACTAGATGAAGGGAAAAAACAAAAATCAGCTTGATCCAAAACTTTTATGGCTACTAAAATGTTTTTAATGGTCGATGCTCATTCAACACTGTTTCTTTTTAATGTGGTCTACTTTTGATTTGGATATATCTCATTTTTGGTCTCATATTGTAAAATTATCTGTAAAATTATATGGACGGCATGGATGAAACACATACATCATGGTGGGGGCCACAGAGCATCGACCACCAGCCATTGGCTGGTGCTAGGGGGAGTAGCAAATCCATTCTCAAGCGTATTGAGTAAATCCTATGGGGCCCACCATGATTTATTCATTTTATCCACTCCATCCATCCATTTTAACATATAATTTTATTAGATAAGCTTAAAAATGAAGCATATAAAAATCTGAAGTGGACCACATCATAGGAAATAGTATAAACTGAACGTCTACCATTGAAATATTTTGGGAGGCCACTGAAGTTTTAGATCAAGTTGATATTTTAGTTTTCCCTTCATCCATGTATTTGTGATCTATTGAACAGGTTGGATGACAAATAAAAATCATCGTAGGCCATAGGAAGATTTCAACGGTGGAAATCATTATTCCCACTGTTTCCTGTGGTATGGTCCACTTGAGCTTTGGATATGCTTTAATTTTGGGCTCAACCACTAAAATGATCTGGAAAAATGGATTGACAATATGGATAAATTAAATACATTCACTGTGTCATTGCTAACTGGATATGGCAGGGTAGGATGCAATGTGCGTTGAAACCCTTTCGGGGGTCACAAAAGTTTCGGATCAATATGAATTTGTTTTTCCTATTCATCCAAGTATTTGGACCACACCACGTGAAATGGTGTTGATTGAATATCCAACATTAAAAACTTCCTGTGATTGAGCCAAAGTATGAGGCAGATTCAAAGTTCGAGTGGACCCCATCACAAAAAACAGTGGGGATTGAATGCCTACCATGAAAACCTTACTTTGGGCCATAGAAGTTTTCAACCAAGCTAATATATATATATATATATATATTTTTTCCCTTATTCCATGTCTGTATTAACTTATAAACAGGTTGGATCTCAAATAAACATTGCGGCAGGCCCTAAGAAGGTTTCAATGGTGGGTGTCACTATCCCACTCTTTTCTATGGTGGGTCCACTTGTACTTTGGATCTGCCCCGTCAGTTAGATGCACCATTCCATGGTGGGCCACAACCTTAAAAATAAAGTCAATCCATGACTTGGGTGGGCCACACCACATACTATAGTTGAGAGGGTTACCCTCCCATTAAAACATTCATAATCATTTATTGGGCCCACCTAGATGTGGTTCATAGATCCAGCCCATTCATTATGTGTGTCCCACTTGGATGAGGATCGGACCAAGTTTCATACACATCCAAAACTCATGTGGGCCCTACCAAATGCTTTTATATGTTTTAGGGATGTCTTCACATTTTAGATGATATGGCCCACCTAAGTTTCGTATATGACTGATTTTTGGAGTTAAAGGGGACACATCAAATGCATGGTGTTGATGTTCTACACACATCATGGTGGGGCCCACACAGATTAACCTCATGGGAATTAGTTCCCATGAGGTGACCTTATAGTACCATTTCACTATTTAGGTAACTCCTTCATGGGTGTTACTCTAATTGTGTAGGGTTCACCTTGATATATTTTATGTATATCGACACTGTCCATATATTTTTCCATCATATTTTAGGATGTGATTTCAAATCATAAGAACTCAATAATCTCAGGTGAGCCATACCAATCAAAACAATGATGAATAACCATTAAAAACCTTTTAAAGGACACAAAAGTTTTAGATCAATTTGATCTTTGTAGTTTACCTTCATTTAGATCTTCTTTACATTATTAACAAGTTGGATTGCAAATAAACATTACTAAAACCTTACGATGGGCTCTTTATAATTTTTAATGGCGAGGTACTATATTGTCATTCTTTTTAGTGATGTGGTCCACTTAAGATTTAAATTTACATAATTTTTTATACCGGGCCTAAAAATGGGTTGGAGAAACATATGGGCGGCAAGGATATACAACACATCATCAAAATCTCACTTTTGTTATCTAACTTTTTAATTTTTCTTGTCAAAATACAAAATCTAGTTTTCTTTTTTAAGATATATATTTTTTTTACAATTCGTCAATTTTTTCACAATTTTGTTTAATTTTTTAAATTTTCTTTTTCAAAATATCATTTTTTAATATCACTTTTGTTATATAACTTTTTAATTTTTCATGTCAAAATACAAAATCTAGTTTTCTTTTTAAAAATATATATATATTTTTACAATTTGTCAATTTTTTTTTTTACAATTTTGTTTAATTTTTTTAGTTTTCTTTTTCAAAATATCATTTTTTTTTCAATTTTTTTTTTCAAAATTCATAATTTTTTTAAACTTCTTAATTTTTGACCTGAGCATTAGAGACGATTTAGAACCGTCTCTAATGCAGACGGTCTTTGACAGTCTCAAATGACCGCTATAAGATGGCTAAGGACCGTCTCTAATGCAAACGGTCTTCGATAGTCTCAAATGACCGTTATAAGACAGCTAAGGACTGTCTCTAATACAGACGGTCTTTAACAGTCTCAGATTACTAGTAAAAAATGGCCAATGACCTTCTCTAATGCAGACAGTCTTTAACCGTCTAAGATGACTGTATATAAGATGGTCAAAGATCGTATTTTATTCCAGACGGTCGATAGCTGTCTTTTCTCCGCAGTTAATGACGTATTCTGACCGTCTCAAATGATTTATGGACGTTCAACATTTTAAAGACAATATTAAGGACGGTCAAGAGCCGTCTAAAATTTTAGAAACGGTTTACGGTCGTCTCTAAACCGTCTTTAAACTAAGGAATTTTGCAGACAGTCCACAACCGTCTCAAAATTCGTCCTTTTTTTTCCATTTTTCACGTAGTGATATGGGCCTAATATATATCACAATGGGCACATCGCCTAGCCCTCAAATGCACCACAATAGGCCTCATCACATAGGCCTCATATACATCACATTGGGCCTTAAACACGAGTTGAATACACATCACAATGGGCCTCAAATACTATCCGCATATACATCACATTAGGCCTCGACAATTGGCCTTGACAATCAGAATCGGCCTCAATAATCGGAATCGACCTCGATAATCAGAATCAACCTCGATAATCGACAATGGAATCGGCCTCGACAATTGGAATCGGCCTCGATAATCAGAATCAACCTCGATAATTGGCCTCGATAATTAGAATTGACCTTAACAATCGGAATCGGCCTCGACAATCGGAATCATCCTTGATAATCAGAATCAGCCTCGATAAATCAGAATCAGCCTCGACAATCGGAATCGGCCTCAATAATCAAAATCGGCCTCGATAATCGAAATCGACCTCAATAATCGGCTTTGACAATCGGAATCGACCTTTATAATCGGCCTCAATAATCAGAATCGACCTCAATAATCAGAATTGGCCTTAATAATCGGATTCGGTCTGGACAATCGGAATCGGCCTCGACAATCGAAATCGGCCTCGATAATCGGCCTTGACAATCGGAATCGGCCTCGATAATCAGCCTTGATAATCGACCTCGATAATCAGAATCGGCCTTGACAATCGGAATCGGCCTCGATAAAGGGCCTAAGGGAAGGTCACAATGTGGACATTTAACCATCATTGCCCATCAATGTAGACATTTAACCAACATTACTCCTAAGGAGTGACCCACATAGAGCCAAATATATAGTGGGTCCATGACCTCACACAAGTGCCTAATACACATCACTATGGGCCTCACTCATGGGCCACATACACATCATTATGGGCTTTATCAAATGGGCCGCACATACATCACATTGGGGCTTGATTTCTGGTCCTCAAATACATCACAATGGGCCTCATATATATCACCATGGGCCGCATCAAATGGGCTTCATATACAACACATCGGGCCTTGCCATCTAGGCTGGAAATGCATTACAATGGGCCACAACCCATGGGCCTCAATATACAACGGGTGGACCCTGCAAGATGGGCCTCAAATACATCGGGGTGAGCTTCATGGATGGGCCACAAATACAACCGGGTGGTCCCCACGGAGGGGCCATAAATACATTAATATGGGCCTCACCAAATGGGCCACAAATACATCAAGTGGGTCACATCAATAGGCCGCATATACATCAAGTGGCCGCATCAATGGGCCGCACCAATGGGTCGCACCAATGGGCCTCATATACATCAAGTGGCTGCATCAATGAGCCGCACCAATGGGCCTCATATACATCAAGTGGCCATATCAATGGGCCGCACCAATGGGCTTCATATACATCAAGTGGGCCACATCAATGGGCCGCACCAATGGGCCTCATTGGAGAGCTTGGGTTACATAAAAAATCATTTCAATAGTTGCAAGTGTAACATGTGTATCACTATACACTATCATCTCATTGGGCACATGGCTCACTAATGATGATTAGCACCGCCAAACATTGTCTATGTAAATCAGCACTGTCCAAATATTAGACAGCACCATCCAAACACTGTCCATGTAAATCTGCACCATCTAGGATGGATGGTGTTGACACAAAAACATACATCATGATGGCTCACAAAGCTTGCTGACGTCATCCAGCAAGGGGACCCACCATCCTAACATTGGACGGTGAGGATAGAGAATACATATGAGGGGGCCAACGGAATCAAGCGTTGATTCCTATTTTCCGGAGAGTGAGAAATTGAGTGAGCAATCGATCGATCGATTGGCTTGGAGAGGAAACCAGGGAAAAACCTGGGATGGTTTAAAGCTGTCTATGTGTTTTCAAAAGTGAGAGAATTTTTTGTCAGGTTCGCCTTAACTATCTATTCTATCGAGGGCGTTTGACTTCGTCCTGTTAGCTGGGATCGAGCAACCGGTGCTCCTGGGAGCACCTTTTCTCTCTGCAATAAGACCAAAGACGGTCCGATCTAATGGAGTTATCGGCTTCATCAATGGCAAGGAGGTACGATTTGACGTTCTCGGTTCCACCCCCTCCAGGATTACAAGCCATGATCTAAAAAGTGATTGCCCCCCAACCCTTTTACAGTTACAAAAGCAGAGGGAGCAGCTTCAGTAGTTCCATCTCTCTAACCCGCAGGAGTTCCGGTGGAGGGTGAGGACCCGGATAGAGATAGAACTATGGCAGTAGTTTAAGTCAGCCCAGTGGCGGAGCTAGCAGCAGCAAAGCCTGTGTGGGTGAACGGTTTGGATACAACAAATGCATCAGAGGTGGGTCCCACCCCACACCTCCCTGGACATGAATATAAAATGCATAAATCAAAGTGGGCCCCACCCCTCACACGTGCAACACGTGTGGGGTGGTCCCATGCACTATCAAAATAAATGAACGGCGTGGAGAACACATACATCATGGTAGGGCATCCACGTCCAGTCTGGATGGACGGCCGGGATACAAAATATATACATACAAGGTGGGCCACACCCCTCACACTTGTAACACATGTGGGGTGGGCCACAACTGCTAAATGAATCCGACAGCGTGGATGTACAGATACATCATGCTGACCTCCCACCTAACCTGTCCAGGAATGGACAGTGAGATATACATCACATACACCTAGTCGGCCCCACCTCCACACGTGCACATGTGTGAGGTGGGTCCACGAGTACGGACGGTTGGTTATAAAATATACCTCGTGACTGGACCCACAGAGCTTGCTGACGCCTTCAGCACTGGCCACAGTCCAAAACGGACGATGTGGATTTAAACGCATGCTTCAAGGGGGTCCCACCCCACACATGTGGGTGGGTCCCACATTTGAGAAAAAATGGATGGATGGTATGATATAACACATGCCCTATGATGGGGCCACAAAACTTGCTGACGTTGATGTAGTGGGGTCCACACGTCCCACGTCCTGAAAACGGATGGACGGTGTGGATCTTCACATCATCAAGGTGGGTCCACACATGTGGCCCACCAGTTTATATATATATATATATATATATATATATATATATATATATATATATATATATATATATAAAGCCAGAAATGTCCAGGCCTCAATGTCCAGGCCTGCTGGACAGCAGCCTCTTCGTTGGGCCTGGCCAATCTTTGGGCCAACAACTGGGTGACTCCACTCTATGGACGGTGGAGATAAAACCCATAAATCACAATGGGGTCCACATGGGTGGCCCACACAGTTTGGATCCACTGACATTTGTATTTTCCTTTCATTCATGGCTGGCCCGAAAACGGGCAGCAAGGTGGACCCAAATGTGGATAGTGGGTTGGCCCGCTTAAATGGACGGCGTGGATCATCATACCACATCAATGGTGGGCCATCAAACCAAGGAAAGAGAGAGAGAGAGAGAGAGAGAGAGAGAGAGAGAGATGTGAAAAGGGGAGGGACCTCACCACTATGGGCCCTCCCTTTACAATGCATACATCAAGATGGATCCCATTACAAGTGGGCCCTAAATCAAAACTGAGGTGATGAACACCCACCTCGAATTCCTTCCTTCCTCCTTTTGCCTATAGGCTTTAGAGCTCTATGGGGGTCGATCTAATGGTTGAGATTGGCTTTGAAGGGTTGGATTGGGTGGTAGGGAGTGGGCCACACAAAGCTTCTCTCATGGAACTAGCTTGGACGTTGGGTTGCTCATGGGGTTGCTTGGGAGAATGAAAGAGATAAGAGAGATGAGAGAGATGATAGATGTGAGTGATGGGAGTACTTGTGTAAGAGAGAGTTGACTTTGGGGATGGGTATTGTGCTTGGGGATGGGTATGAGTGATGAGAGTGATGGGATGTGTACTTGACATTTGATGTGATGGATTCTCTTGGGATTACAAAGCGCGTTGTTTTCCTCGAACTGAATGTGGGCCCACATTTCCTAGCTCAGGTATTGCCTTGGTGCGCGAGATGCGGTATCAAAACCGCGGCGACGGTGCGATCGCAAGGGTACAAGTCTCGGGTCGAGCTGATTCTAGAATACAAGACACGACTCAGGATCACGTGTAAATGTCAATAACATATCGCGGGTCAACAGAATTTGACCGGGAAGACCACAGAGACTTATGGAATGGTATGAGCTAGGATACGGGTCTTACAAGAAGCATTCGAATTGTTGGGGTTGAACCCTCGACACCAACTGCACCATCTCTGACCGAGGACATGCCATGCAACACTTTGATTTTCGTAACCCTAGTGTAATACTCGTTTCCCAAAAATTTAAGTGTTAACCTTTATAGATAGCCCAAATTTCATATTTAAATAAAAAATTTCTTTTCTTTTTAAGAGTGAGCATTGTAGTGGAAGAAAGACAAGTCAAGCATAAAGGAAAGTCTAAATACATATTCATGATATACGAGCGACTGCCCATAGGGCTTTTACAAATAAATTTCTTAAATTTTATAAATATAGGGAAGAACAAAATTGATACAAATGAAATCTAGATTCTAGAGCTGCAAAATCATCTAGCTTCCAAGTGAGGTATACCCCTCAAGATTTACCAGGCCAACACAATAGTTAAACATAATTTTATCAAGATATCTCTACACCAAACCATTCATAATGTTCATAATGATCATAACAAACGATATTGCAATCCATCACACTAGTCAATAATAGTTTTAAAATAAGAATCATATGAAATAATTCATGATGCGATCTTATTTAAATGCATGGATGCGTGAATACACATCAGTTTGGGATGCTCATCTAGCTGGCTTTTGGGCAAAATCACGAGTGGGGCAAAACCCATATACAATCTTAAGTGGCTAGTTACTAGTGAAAGTATGACAAATACGTGCTAAAGTGACAAGCTCACACAAATTTGATCGATTATCAGTGGTCTAGGAGCTAGAAAAACATACCACAATAAATGATATGTTCTATAGCATCCAAAATTAGCCACTTGTCATCTTCAATGGCTAGTCGCCAGTTTAAGTGCAACAAGTACATGCCCAAGTGACTCGGCCCATCACTTGTTGATTTGACTCGGTAAGGTGAGTTGAATTCAACTTGGTTTAAATCGAGCACAAACAAAGCTCTCTGGTGCTACAACCAACAATTGGATCAAACTCGATCCAGAATTCGAGTAGTTGGGCTGAAGATGAATTAGGAAGATATCCAAACAAGCGTTGAACTCGATTGAACTCAATTGAACTCATCTAGTCAACTCAACAGACCTACCACTGCCACTTCTTCCTCTTCTTCCTGTTCTCTTCTTTCCTCTCTAGTTATCTCTTCCTTTCTTCTCTTAATTAGCCACGTCCAAAGATGGACATTATATATATTGAATCAACCGAGTTAGTTTGACTCGGTTGAGTCGACTCAAAGTGAAACGCTTGAACTCTCTCTCTCTCTCTCCCTCTCTTGATTCTTCTTCTTTCTGCAGCTTCTCTTTCAATCTCTTCTTATTATCTGGATGTCATTGTTAAACCATAACTCTTACTAGAATCGACCTCAGAATGACTCAGCGAGTTGATAAAACTCACGAACTCAACAACAAATCAAACTCGAATCCTCCATGATTCTTCTCCTTTCTTTCTTTCTTCCTTTCCTTCTTCTTTCTACTCCTCATTTCTTTTCTCTTCCTCTTCTTCCTCTTCATGCTCTCTTTCTTCCAGAAAAAATATGGATCTAGATTAACTTAAAACGCGACTCTGCATTAACCAAGGAGTTGAGGCAACCCAACTCAACAGCAGGCCTCGAGCTGGTCCGAACTCCGACCTTTGATCCTACTTCTTTCTCCTTGCTTTCTCTATCAAAGAGTCCAGCATCGTCTAGACTCAACCAAAACTCGACTTGGTTTGTTTCGACAATCTTGACTCGACATAGCAACTCGGTTTCAATGTTGCACTCACAACACTCCCGAACTCACTCACTCACTCTCGCTCTCGCTCTCTCTACTTGATTAGAACAGATCATGACTTAGACCGGACTCAGCCCCTAGCGTATGACTCAACCGAGTTGACCCGAATCATTACAGTAGAGGAATGACACTCTTTCTCCTTTTCTCTCAAACTTAATGTATTTGGAAATGGGTTGCCCTAAAAGGTGGTCTTTTATAGGCCCTACTAATTTGATTGTAGAGGGTTCAAGTGAACTAATCCCTAGATTAGTTATGCCTAGCTGAAGCTAAACTTGAACACAACATAATGATATTTCCTTGAATGTGGACTTGATATGTCCAAAATATCTTGCATGACACTAATCTAACCGCACAGGCCAACATATAAATGTTTTAGATTAGGGAACGGGGTCCATCACCCGTGATGGGTTTTTTGGGTTAAAAGGTGAAGATGATCCAGCGGTTAATGATGGATCATCTTTGGATGGATTTTCTTTTGATCAGATGTAAGAGGACGGTTTGGATTTGATTAAAGAAGCTTATGGGGTCACTATTTTGGATAACCATGATGGAAATCCCAATGGTTCACAAATTTTTCCCTTACACACGAGATGACTCGCACCATAGAGGGATCTCGAGTGCAGTTTTCTTTTTCGATGTGGGGGCTTTGAGTCACTCTAAACGCTAATGATCAGGACTACTTACATCGATGTATGCACTACTAACAAAATCCAAGGATTTATACATCGACTAAGAGAGTCACTACCCAGAGTGCATTAGTCCACGATAAATATATACAAGTCACTAGTTGTGAGTCCTTCAACACATCACATGCATCAATAGAGAATTAAATTTAACCATAAGAGTTTTGGAACTTCGAGACACATGCCCAAGCCATAACATAGGAAGAGTAGCACAAGGCTAAACCAATAAAAGGAAATAGAGTGGTAATAAACTAACTCCATAAAAGAGAAGAGTAACATTAAGCTAAAACAACAAAAATAAATAGAGATGAGCAAAAACCAACTTAATATAGAATGAATACACACATCACTCTCAAAATCGACGAAGGGCTAGGCTTATATCCATCACACCTCATGAATTCATAAAAAGTCTAGCAGTGTTTTCATGGACTAATTAATATGAAATTATAATAAAATAAACACCAATAGAGTAAGAAATAGTCCATACACTTTAAAGTAAATCCGTAAGCACAACAGTGCGATTTCAAGTCAAATGAGTCACCCAAAAAGTCCAAATTACTCTAAAAGTGAGTCCCGCTGACCTAAGGTTTAAAATATGAATTTTACGTCAGATTAATGTTAGTAAAATCATAAAGCTTGTGGACATAACTATCCGGTCAATTGAATGTGCAAACTATGCACCGTTCGGGACCCGAACTCGTATAGTTTCATGATTTAAGGCATAGTTTTGTGATCCAACCCACAAAATATATCCAACATGATTAAAATAATATCTCAAACATAATTCCAAAATGGATAAATAATTTATAATTATCAAGCAACTTATTAATATAGAAATCGAATTAAAGATCAAACTATACGTAACTTTAACGCGAAAATAAGATAATTATGTATAAATTTAACTTAAATTAATGTAAGCTTAAAGGAATACCTCACCTTAGCCTTAGATATAAAACCTATGTAGATATCAATGTATGAGGACTTCTACATGAAGCACGATAGCGCTTGAACTAGAGGGAAATACCACACGTGTGGAGAAAGATGAGAATGAATAAGCATATAGGCTTGGATCTCTCTCTCTCTCTCTCTCTCTCTCTCTCTCTCTCTCTCTCTCTCTCTCTCTCTCCCTCCTTCTCTCTTCCTTTGATGTTGGAAGGTGGGCATGTGTGGGTTTTTGAGTGGAGAAGGGGCACATGCCCCATTTTGTAATGGAGTAGGCGTGAGAGGTGGTGTGTCGCATCCCACTTGAATTAGGTTTCTCAAATTTATCTTTTGTAGAGATCTTTCTTTAAATCTTTTTTTTTTCATGGTGTCGAGGTCATCAAATAGACCCAGGATATATGATTTTCTTAGTGATTTAAAATTTCAATTAGTTTATCTTGAAAATTTTCTCTCCGGGTGCCAAAATATATTTAATCTCAATTAACGGTCCATGCTTAATGATCATGGCTCAATTTTTTTATTTTTTATTTTTAAGTGTAGTTAAGATAGAAAAAAATGAAAAATATTTGGTGGTTGATAGATTGTGGGAAAAGCCTAAATCTAAAGTTTCACATGTCACGCCAAAAGGAAGAAACTAGATTTAAGGCGGTCATCATTCAACAGTGTAGGATCATAGATCAATGTCTAAATTTTGTATGATCTTGTAATCATATGAGGAAAAAGTGTGGTCTAAATTTGAGTTGCAACTGATGGTAGAAAGTGAGTAAATCTGAAGGTCCAGATTTAGAAAAAGTTGATAAGCCTAAGACAACTAACTTTACACCTAAGGAAAAGCCTATCCAAGTGGGATTCTCACATTTCACACTTAGACCATATGATGGGTAATCAAAATCGTTTATATGAAGAAAAATATCCTACTACGATTACCTACGAACTTTCTTCACTTGATAGACACTAAAATTAAGCGTTAAGGGGTTGATTTATCAATTGGACCACTTATACTATAATCTAAGGGATGAAATTCGACATGTATGGTTAATTTATGATATATAAGCATAGAAAAAATGTCACATCAAATGGATTATGAGAACCATGTGATCTAGAAATCAAAGGTCTAGGTTAATGGTATTTTCATAATTATTTATAATATGAGAGTTTTAGAAAATCTAATGATTCTACATGGTTATAGGCACATTTTGAAGTAATTATTATACAATAAATTATATCTAAATCATTACATATAAATATTTATTCATGAAATAAGTTAAAATTCTCATTAATTAAGGGAGATACTTATATTAAACAACATGATAAACCTAAGCTAAAAGGGTAACAACTTGGATGTTACAATCAACCCCCCTTATAAATAATTTTTTCCCTAAATTTAATTACTTTTATCATGTATATGATTGAGGATATACTAACTCACGGTGTCTAAGTTTTCATAGTATTCCATATAAGGTAGATATGTATTTCTAGATGTGTAGATGAAATTGGGGCACTACAATTTACTCCCCTTAATGAAATATCGACCCCGAGATTTACAAGTGTATATCTCTATTACCAATATCACAGTCAAATTTAACTTAATGGTGCATTCTTTCTTCAATAAATTTATCCAATATCTAAACTTAGGGTCTCTAATCTAAGCTAAACTTAAAGTTTAATGTGACCAAGGATTGTTTCAATAATCTAATAAGATTGGAAGCGCACTAAAAATCATTAATATTTCTCATATGTTACCATAATTCCGAGTTTATGTCAATGACTACTTTTTATATTGAAAATCTATTTCAATATTCATCTAACATCAGATTTCTCTTAAATTTTGTAGAGTTGTCCAAGGTATGTATGTAACCTCTAGAAAAACATAAAAACTATTTGAACTTTTATTTTGTCGGTTTAAATCTTGAACCCTAATCTATCCTAGATTTTCAACTCTACCAGTGAAAACTCATGAAAAAATTTGATAGCTCTAATTCTAGTCAATTCACATGTTGATGCTCGATGAAAACATCTTTCTAGGCCTAGGAAGGATCTCACAGGGCTAAGTTTTTAATATCTTAAAATTTTTCCTTAGGTAAGTTTTACAAGATTTTTCAGTTTAGTTTACAATTGAAAATAGTGAGAATTTATTCAGGAGACAATTAGTATGTAAGGGAGAATTCTAATGCTAGTGCTAGGCCCTTATGCATATATTTTATTTATTCATTTATGTATTTAATTTTATATCATTTCACACATCAATTCTACAGTTTTTTTTTTCTTGTTTTTTATGTTCTGAGCAATATGAAAAAAAATGACTATAGTAGGACTAATCCCGATACATCAAACTATTACTTGGATAAGGTGGTGAGTTCTTTGGTATCATCATCTATTCCAGGTGAATCTTAAAATTTTGCTTGATTAGGGCATTGACTTCATTTTGTAAGTGTCTGAGATTTTGTATTTGGATCAAACCGCTTATACCTTACTTGAATATGGTTCCGTAAGTCCATGGTCCCGATCGTTCTAGATCATTAGAGAATACATGTACTTTTTCATTCCACCATAAAAGTACCATAGGTTTCATAAAGGATAGGCTCAAATGGTTCATCCCTTGTTGAACCTAAACTTTAATGTTATCATTTATATGAAAACTTGTAAATTCTCAAAAGTATTTTACCCTGACAGCCTTTCATTCCCAGAATTTTAATTTCTAAACCATACATTCAAATTATCTGAAATTTAAAACTTAGATTCCTGACTTATTTCTTAGACTTCAAAAAAAAATATTCAAAATAAAATTCTACATTTTGGTTAGTGTTTCATCCTTATAAGGTGAAAAAAGGATTGCTGGTATTAGTAAAATGAATGAATGAATACTTCATAATTGCACATTATTTTTTTAGATTACATTAATGATTATACCAATTCACGATGATAAATCTAACTACACCTTAAATCTTATTTCATTAAAATGTAAAAATTCAACTGAACGTCAAATGCTCACCTAGGTGGGAGCTTATTACAAAAGTCCATATTTATTAGCATGAAACATAATTAAAACTAAACTGAAATTTAAACATCGATATTATTATCCCTCATTACTCAGAATAATCCTCTGTAGGGAGGTCATCATTGTATCTTCAACCTATACATCACCTGTATCATCTGTATGGTTGGAAAGGGTCAATGTTTTACTCATAGTAATAGTTGTCATTTAATATTAACAATAATTCAAGTGATTCATCATAATAACAATGTAAGAGTTTCGATACACCTCTTATTTCATTATCATGAGTGGTATTGATATGCATAACCAATCTACATGAATGCATGTCTAACATACTGTGTGCGGCTCATCATACATAGTGACTACCACATTGTGCAATATAGTTTATAAAAATTGGACTCGCTCTGCATCCCATAACTACGGAGATTCGTCGGCATGTCCAACACTACCGTGGATTTACTAACACCTCGAGACGGTACAACACATGCATTACAAGAATTACGTAACACAATTTGCTTATAGAGCGACTAACTGTGATATCCAATTCCAGAAAAATGATGTAACATGTGACAACAAATTACTTACATCGATGTGTGCACTACTAACCAAATAGAAGGATTTATGTATGGACCAAGAGAACCACTACTTAGATTGCATTACGTTCACAATAAATACATACAAGTCACTATTTATGAGTCCTGCAACACATCACTTGCATCAATAAAGAATTAAATCGAACCATAAGAGTTTTGGGACTCTAAGACACATGCCCAAGCCATAATATAAGAAGAGTAGCACAAGACTAAACCAATAAAAGAAAATAGAATAGCAATAAACTAATTTTATAAAAGATAAGAGTAGCATTAGGCTAACTTAATAAAAATAATGAGAGATGAGCAAAAGTCAACTCGATATAGAGTGGAAACATGCGTTACTATCAAAATCGGCGAAGGACAAGACTTGTAACCATCATATCTCATGAATTCATAAAAAGTTCAGCGGTATTTTCATGTAATAATTAATTTAGAATAATAATAAAATAAACTCTAATAGGTTAGAAAATAATTTATACACTTTAAAGTGAATCTATAGGCACAACAATGCGATTTCAGGTTAGACGGGTCGCCCGAAAAGTCCAAATTACTCCAAAAGTAAGTCTCACTGCCCTAAGGCTTAAAATATAAAATTTAAATTATCTAAGGCTTAAAATATAAATTGTAAGTTATATTAATGTCAGTAAAATCATAAGATTTTCTAACATAACTATCCGGTCCATTGGATGCACAAAATATGCATTGTTCGAGACCCGAACGCGTGTAGTTTCACGATTTAAGGCATAGTTTTATGATCCAACACACAAACTATATCCAATGTGATTAAAATTATATCTCAAGCATAATTCCATCATGGATAAATAATTCTAATTATCCAGCAACTTATTAATATGAAAATCACATTAAAGATAAAAATATACACAACTTTAATGTGAAAATAAGATAACTATATATAAATTTATATTAAATTGGTGTAAGCTTAAAGGAATCCCTCGCTTTAGCCTTAGATGTAAACCCTAGGTACATATCGATGTATAAGAGCTTCTACATGAACCACGACGACGCTTGAGCAGGAAGGAGATACCACAGTGTGTAGAAGAGAGAGAATGGAAGTAGGCTTGGATCTCTCTCTCTCTCTCTCTCTCTCTTGGACGTGAGAAGGGGCACATGCCCCCTTTTGTTATGGATGTATAAGCAAGGACCTTAGACATACACAACTAAACTCTTCAAAAGATGGCATTCTTGTCATTTTTGTTAAACAGGTTCCTTAATGTCTAAATAGAAAGGTCTAAAAAATAATTCATAATAGAAGGGAGGTGTTTACAATTACGAGAAAAGAAAAGTGTGGTTTTTAAATTATCCTTTTAAATGGTAGATGTGACTCTGACTCCAGCATCAGTCATATTCCTACACTTTATGCATGTTCTAAGGGTTAACATGTAGTGGCCCACCTGATTGACGTGTGGATTCAATGGGACATGGACTGGGTGGTACCTCTACCCGTCCCTATCTTGGAACACATGCCACTCTAGCGGCCACCATGATGTATAGGGGTGCACATCGAACCGGTAGAACCGTGGAACCGGACTGGAACTGACCAAATGGTCCAGTTTGGTCTGGTTCTAGAGTGCACCGGTTTCGGTTCTAGTTCCAAAAATCAAAGAACCGATTACATTGGTTTGGTTCTCGGTTTGGGGGTATGTAGAACCGAATCAAACCGTGAACCGATCCGTAGAACCGAACCATGGATCCGATCCGTAGAATCGAACCATGAAACCAAACCTGGAACCAAACTTGGAACCGAACCAAGAACCCTTTGATTATTTCTATAGTTGACTCATGATTTATGGTTTATAATGCATCATTTGATTGTTTTCATAAATGTATTTTTGCACACCTTATACAATATCTAAACCATTCATTAAATGGATCACAACATGAATGGATATGGGCTAGATAATAAAATAAAACATGCAATTGGGCTGGATTATAAAAAGCCTAGAACCGTGGAACCGATCCGGAACCAAACTGATTTTAACAGTTCAGTTCCGGTTCGGTTCTAGGGTGCTAACGGTCCGGTTCCGATTCTGAATATCCTAGAACCGTTAGGAACGGTTCGGTTCCAGTTTCACCCCAGAACCAGACCGAACCGACCCGTGTGCACCCCTAGTGATGTATGGGTTTTATCCACGCCATTCATCCAATTTTATTTTATTTTTACTAGAAAGGTTTTTTAAATGAGGCAGATTTGAGGCTCACAGCATTGGAAGCATCCATGGTAATGACACCCACCATTGAAATCTCCTTAGGGCCCACCGTGATAGTTCCATCCAACCTATTCATAAGATCACATGGACCTGGATGAAGGAAAACCACAAATATCAGCTTGATTCAAAACTTCTGTAACCCTTAAAATGTTTTCAACGGTAAGTGATTAATCCCCACTGTGTGGTCCGCTTGATAATTAGAACTGCTTCATTTTTTGGTTTATAACCTAACACAATATGGAAAAGTAGATGGACGGTGTGGATAAAATACATACATCACCGTGGCCCCTCGGAGCCCCTGTCCGTTACTAACTAGAGTAGTCCTATCCAATGCAATATGGTGTACCTATACCAGTCCACTTAGGAGAGAATATCACTTATTAGCTGGGTTATTTTGGTCATTTAGGTGCAAGGATTCCCATGCTTTTGAAGAGTACGTCCACACTTCTTGGTTTGTCATGTGGGACCACATTCACTGATTGAAAAAAGAGGGGGAGAGAAATAATACAGTAGATCCAAAACTCCAGGATACAGTAGACCCACATTCACTGACGGACGTGTGGATTGAATGGGACGTGGACTGGATAGTACCCCTGCCCGTCCCTATCTTGGAATGCATGCCGCTCTGGCGGCCACCGTGATGTATGGGTTTTATACACGCCATCCATCCATTTTATTTTTTTACTAAAATGATTTTTAAAAAGGAGGCAGATTCGAGGCTCACAGCATTGGAAGCATCCATGGTAATGACACCCACCATTGAAATCTCCTTAGGGCCCACCATGATGGTTCCATACAACTTATTCATAAGATCACATAGACCTGGATGAAGGACAAATACAAATATCAGCTTGATTTTCAAAACTTCTGTGGCCCTCAAAACGTTTTCAACGGTAGGTGATTAATCTCCACTGTGTGGTCCGCTTGAGACTTAGAACTGCTTCATTTTACTGTCTCGGGCAAGGAGAGAATATCACTTATTAGCTGGATTATTTCGGCCATTTAGGTGCAAGGATTCCCATGCTTTTGAAGAGTACGTCCACACTTTTTGGTTTGTCATGTGGACCCACATTCACTGATTTAAAAAAAGAGAGAGAGAAAAATAATACAGTAGATCCAAATCTCCAGGATACAAGTGTCAGGGTAATGAATCTATCAGGTCCGTCCATCCAGTTGTCCCTGCTTTAAATGGCCAGCTTTTCCAAATAAACAAATATCCAATTCCCTTATCTGAAAAGTGGCATTCAAAATCAACAGTGTGATATGAAAATAGTTAATAGCCAAGATTGCATGATTGATGTGATTTTAGAAACTTGAACCGTCCGTTTGAGAGAGCCCACTATCATTGGCCCGGCCGGATCAATGGCTCTCCTAGTCGCATGTAGTGTGGAAATATTGCGCCGGCATGATAGAGCATCTATGAGTAGGCTGGTGTGTTTTCCACCCACGATGAACGGCAATAAAATTGGTCTATAGTGTATGATGTGGCCCAATTAAAAGGTGTAGTGTGGCATGCACTGGTTTAAGATATGACTTTTAAATCACTTTAGAAACTCACATAAATGAAATGACGTTGATCTCATCTTACATGCGTGCTTATTTTATTTTTATTAGACCGCTTTACATTATTAATGTAGAGTTAGGCAGACGCATTCTTGATATAACTAGACCAAAAGAAGACCAGGTATGATGTAACTCCCCGAGGCATGTTTGGATCAAAGGAATTTATTATTTGGACAGTAAATTAGCAATAAGGTTTGGTTCGAACAACGTCACAAAACACGTAACTTATCGGTCTTTATATAGCAACTAATTTCGTTGCAGGTTACACACCATTCATTTTGTGAGAAAATGCATCATTCAAGTTTAAAATTGTAATTTTAGAATTTTATTTTTACTACATTTAGTATTTTTTTATTTTTTTTTTAGTATCTTCCTATTTTAAAAGGTTTAGAATTTTCATCTTTTTAGAAATTATTGGTAATCATATTAGGATCCTCTAATAAGGTTTATCTAGACTTTATTTTTCCTACATTAGGCTTTAGGAGAGTTTTCTTATTTTGGGTAACTTTGGAATTATAGTAAGAATTTTTCTATTTAAAGGAGCTTTTAAATTAGGATTTTTATATCATATGCACAAGTGATATAATCAAAAGTTTTAGATTATTATTCAATAAAATTCATTTTTTTTTTGTTAGCTTGTTAGTACACCCCACTTTCAATTCACACTTCACTGTTAGCCACCCCCACTATGGATTGATACCAAGACCTCAGTGTTGAAATGAGGTATCTTGCACTCAGTCTACCACTTGAGCTATGGATCAGGTACTCAATAAATGTCATTTGAATTCTCTTCTGTTATTTCTTGTGAACTTAAGAACTAATAATGTGAATTCAAGGTTTTGAATAGTTGGAAAAGGCATTGATCTTCCTTTTTATTCCCGCTGAACTATGACACTTTAGTGCATTTACCGGTGCTTGTTTGTTTTTCTAAATTTTAAGATAAAATAATGTGTATTATTATTCGCTAACGTTTGTTTAAATGAGTATTAGGGCACTTTACAAAATTTCAATAATTGCGATTAAAGAAAATTGTAATCATTGTGGTTCCGACCAAATTGTAATCATTGTAGTTCTGACCTAGGTTTTGCACAAAACCTAAGTAACCCAAGCTTTGAGGTACTTAACTTACGATTGTACCATGCACACTTCATCTGTCTTTTGCCAATTCATTTGAAGACATGAGCTGAAACACCATATCCAAAATTCAAGTGAGACACACCATAGGAGTGGCCCACTTTGAGGAGAGTGGAATGTGCATTGAGTAATTCAGTTTACTTTAGAGCCTGTTTGAGAGCTTGGATTTAAAATGCATTAAATTCAAGTCACAATTGCATTGGAGTCCCAAGTGATTTCAAATTCTCATTTGTGTTTGGTTAAAACATACTATAATCTAAATATTTCATTTGGAAGCTCGTATTTTACTATTGGGATTCTTTGATATATTCAGAAGACTTAAATTTGATTAACTAAATCATCTTTCCTAGCCAAAATTTGTAGACGTGTGTGTGATATTTGTGGAATGATTGTAATAAGTTCATTAAAATATATACTTTGGCTGAAAAGAGAAAATTTCAAGCTTTCATTGGGCCACAAATTCAAGAATTACAAACAAGCAATTCACCAACATTCTTTACCCATCTTTAACCATCCATTTAGGAGTAAAAAATTTGGATGGTTCAAATCATTTTATTAATATGTTTTTAGTATCTACCATCGATAATGAATTATATCGGGGTATCATTGGTGTGTCCTGTCTCTAGTAGATTAATAGCCTAGAAACAATGTTGTTGCGTGTGACTGAAGAAAAAAAAAAAAAAAAAAGCATTTCCTCTAAATTACACTGGAATCTCAACACAGGGATTTCAAAACATGTGTTTTGATAGATTTGAAATACCTCCAATGCTATTTACCTCCAAATTTAAACACCTATAATGAAAAACAATTCTTTTGGCTTGGATGATAAATAAACATCGCTGTGCCCTGAGACGGTTTTAACGGTGGACGTAATTATCCCAACTGCTTCTTATGGCATTGTCCACTCTTTAGATATGCTTCAAGGGCACGAGAGACTCTACTCAGTGCGCTATGCGCTCTCCACCGCTATGTTTTGGATCTCCCTCTCAATTCAGCTTTTGTCCTAGAATGAGCTAGTTAAAGGGATGCCGTCCGACATTAATGCTCATAATTTCAACGGCCAAGATCACTTCCAAATGATGCCCACTTATATACAAATAAAGCCAGAATCATTCAACTGTTGAAATGGATATCCCAATCCGTTTTGTCTGCCAGGTACATTAACCACTAGTGTCGGTCAGCTTTATTTTATTTGATCCTGTCAGTCTCACATGGAGTGACGTGGCCGACAAAGGACCGTCGCGATCGACAGCGCATGGGCGTACTCCCTTTACAGGGATACCGACGCGGATTAGCTATTGACAGGTTGAGTAGCGAGACTTGCTACCGAAGTGACGGCACCAACTTCTGTAGGCCTACCATAATATATGTTTTTTATCACACCGTTTGTCATTTGGAGAGATTATAATCCACGGATTCAAAGCTCGAGTTATCCATTACAGAAAACAGCGGGGAGAGTGACGCCCACCGTTGAAACCTTCGGAAGCTCCACGATGATGTTTATTTGAGATCCAACCTATTCATGTGTTAAAGGACATAAAAGAATGGAAAGCACAAATATCAGCTTGATCAAAAACTTTTGTGGCCTTTAAAATATTTTAACAGTGGGTGTCACTCTTCCCACTGTTTTATGTGGTGGGTCCATTCAAGCTTTGGATCTTACTCATTCTTTGGATTATACCCTAATATGATCTCTCCTAGTGGATGGAAGGTGTGGATACAAAACATACATAGTAAGGAACCGAGTTCTGTGGGCCCCATCATGATGTATGTTTTTTATCCAGGCCTTCCATCCATTTAGAAAGGTCATTTTAGGGCAAGATCCAAAGAATGAGTTAAATCCAAAGCTCTAGTGGACCTCAGCACAGAAAACAGAAGGGACAGTGATGCCCACCATTAAAAACTTCTAAAGGCGATAAAAGGTTTATATCAAGTTGATATTTGTGTTTTCCCTTCTTTCACGTATTTTTAAACTTTTGAATAGGTTGGATTTCAAATAAACATTATGGTGGGCCCTAGGATAGTCTCAACGGTGGGAATCACTCTCCGCTGCTTTCTGTGGTTGGGGTCCACTACAACTTTTTTTCTCCCTCATTCTTTGGCTCATGCCCTAAAATGATATCTCAAAATAGATGAACGGCTTAGATACAACATATACATAATAGTAGGGCCCACATAACTTGATGTCGTCACTTCAGTAGCGGACTCCTTGTCGGTATCTAATCGGCGTTCATGCTGCGAAGCAATCCAACTTGACCGCGAATCTTCCCGGAGACTGAGAGACGCCTACTGATGGAAACGGATTGGCTACTCCCCCGACACCAGCTCCGTCGCTGATGGTCGGTGCTCTTTTGGCCCGCCATGATGTACGTGTTTCATCCATTCCGTTCATTCATTTTTACAGATCATTTTATTACTTAAACCTAAAAATTAGAGGGATATAAATCTTAGGTGGACCACACCACATGAAAACAATATGATTGGATATCAACCATTAAAATCCTCCTAAGGCCCACTATACTGTTTATTTGACATCCAATCTGTTGAGTATAGGTCATACAGCCCAGATAAAGATAAAAAAACAAATATCAGCTTGATCCAAAACTTTTATGGCCCCCAAAATGTTTTTAATGGTCGACCCTCATTAAACATTGTTTCATGTAATGTGGTCCACTTGAGATTTAGATATATCTTATTTTTTGACTCATATTGTAAAATGATCTATAAAAACAGATGAATGGCATGGATGAGAAGCATACATCATGGTGGGGCCCACATAGCACCGACCACCAGCCATTGGCTGATGTCCGGGAGAGTAGCCAATCCGTTCCCCGTATTGAACGTCCACGTGGGACGTGGATTTCCTGCAAAGCCTTCCGCAGGAAGTTCCTGCACTGGAAACCTACTTGGGGTCCACTGTGATGTTTGTGAGAAATCCACATGGTCAATCCATTTTGTGAACTCATTTTACGACAAATACCAATCAAAGACTTACTTCCTAACTAAATGACTTGGTGCTTAGGGCCTATTTGGCTGGACGGATCCTATGGGATTAGGAGGGATGGGATGATAAAATCGTGAACTTGTCCCGGGATACAGCAAGCTCATGGATCTTAAATCAATCCACTGACACCACCGTCCTTACCTTAAGGCCTGTTTGGCCAGGCAGATCCCACGGTATTAAGAGGGATGGGATCGGCAATATCCTAGGATAGGCATGACGTGCCAAACAGACCCAGTGAACTTGTCCTAAGATATGAGTAATCCCATGGATCTTAAGACAATCCACTGGCATCACCATCATTACCTTAAAATTGATCCTATCCCTTGGTTGGATGGATGGGAAGGTAAAATCCCGAGATATGCAGGGTATGCCAAACAGACCCAGTGAACTTGTCCCGGGATATAAGCAATCCCATGGATCTTAAGACAACCCACTGACGCCACTATCATTACCTTAAAATTGATCCCATCCCTCCTAATACCATGGGATCTGCCCGGCCAAACAGGCCCTAAAATCCATCCCATCCCTCCTAATCCCATTCAATTGTGCTTGGGGCGTGTTTGGACAGATAGATTGAAAGAGATTAGAAGGTAAAATCTTGAGTTATGCCAAACATGCCAAACACTCCATGAACTTGTCCCGGGATATAACAATCCCACTGATCTTAAATCAATCCACTGACACCACCATCATTACCTTAAGGGGCTGTTTGGCCGGGCAGATCCCATGGTATTAGGAGGGATGGGATCAATTTTAAGGTAATGATGGTGGTACCAGTGGATTGTCTTAAGATCCATGGGATTGCTTATATCCCAGGACAAGATCACTGGGTCTATTTGGCATGCCCTGCATATCCTAAGATAGGGATAAGATCAATTTTAAGGTAATGATGGTGATGTCAGTGGATTCTCTTAAGATTCATGGGATTGCTCATATCCCAAGACAAGTTCACTGGGTTTGTTTGGCACGTCATATTGCCGATCCCATCCCTCCTAATGTCGTGGGATCTGCTTGGCCAAACAGGCCCTAAAATCCATGCCATCCCTCCTAATCCCATGAAATCCGTCCGGCCAAACAGGCCCTTAGGAAAATTCCTACCATTGAATTATCCATTTGGTCGACAGTGATGTTTACATGCCATCCATGCCGTTCATAACTTCAATCCCGTGGGGATGAACTGGAAAAACAAATATTAACATGATTCAAAACTTCGGTCCGCCCACGAATATTCCAACTGTGGACGTTCAATCCTCACCTTTTACCTGAGTATTGGATCAGGCCCAGTTTTTGGCCTCATGCCATAAGATGAATTCACAAAACGGATGAACAGCGTAGATTTCTCACAAACATCATGGTGGCCCACCTAAGGGCCTGTTTGATTTTCGGTGATACGGTGAATCGCGCGTAAAAAAGTGATGATTATTTCGCCGTGAATTCACAGCATCCTGAAATGACTGCTTACTTTTTGACACAAAAATCAAGAATATTACATCATGGATGTATTTCGGTTCATCCATTATTACATTTGAATTCATCATATGTGTAAAAATTGAGGCATATCCAATATTCAAGTGGACCACGTCATACAAAAAGAGAATCGAATACTTACACTTTGTAGGGCCATTATTTTTTGGCGTGGGCCATTTGAGTGTTAGAACTGCTTCATTTTTTGTCTCATGCTCCAAAATATTGAATAAAACGACTGACGGAATGGATACATCATACGCATTACCTTGCAGTAAATAAATTAAAATTATATCCGTTAAACCAATTTTACTGGCGCAAACTCCTATGAATTTTCAAACGCTGGAAATCGTAATAATCACCGTTTCCTTTGCATTTCCCATTTCTCTGAAAATCAAACAGGCCTTAAGTTTCCACCGCAAGAACTTCATGCCAAAGGATATCGCAGGAAATCCGCGTCCGTCCACGTGCAATACAAGGGAGGTACGTGGCAAGCAGCTGCGGACACGTCATCGTACTCCAGAAGAAGCGGTTGTCGTTAAGTCTTAGGAGTCGGATTCGGTGAGGCCAGCGGACCACCAAGTTCAGTTAGGACGCGGATTACGTACCGAGTAATAACGTATTGCGTAAACTCTTTGGGACCAACAGTGATGTATGTGTATTATCTACGCCGTTCATCCATTCTATCATCTCATTTTAGTACATAAGACCAAAATTGAAGAATATCTAAGTCTCAGGTGGATCACACCACACGAAACTGTGGGGATAGTGACATCCACTGTTGAAACCTTCCTAGGGCCCACAATAAAGCTTATTTTGTCATCCAACCTTCTCATTAAGTCGCACCGACAATACAAATATCAGCTTGATCCAAAATTTATATGGCTACGAAGAAGTTTTTAACGGTAAGGGTTTAATTCTCATTATTTCCTATGGTGTGGTCCACTGGAAATTTTTACATGCGTATCACGGTCTAAAATGAACTGAAAAATAGATGGACGGCGTGGATAAGACAAATACATACGGTGAGCCTCACAGATTTTAGTCATTAGGATAGTATTCTGTACTCAGTGCGCAATTCGCGTCCGTTCGGGACTGCAAGATGATGCAGCAGAGCTGGAAGAACCGGAATACGGAAGCGCAATATCTCTGCACCAACGTGCCAGGTCATGCAAAAATCTGGACCGTCAAATTAGTGGGTCCTATCAGAGAGAATCATGAAAGAAAGATATAAGACGCATGCCATACGCCTGTCTCTGACATATGACACGTTCCTGCCTCTGCAAATGAGCGGCCCTACACTGAATTTGCAAATTAAGTGGACCTAACCCTGACCGTGTGGCCACCTTGATGTATGTGTTGTACATCCACGCTATCCATCTAATTCATTTAAACACGCAGATCAAGATCTCATGTAAATTGCACCCTGATCCATAAATCAAGATTTCACGTAAATTACACCCTGATCCATAGCTCAATTACACCCTGATCCATAGCTCAGATGGTAGACTGAGTGAAGATATCTCGTTTCAACAATGAGATCATGGTATAGATTCCCTAGTGAGGGTGGATAACATTGAAGCGTGTATTGATAGAGGGGTGTGTACTAACAAGCTAACCCCAAAAAAAAAAAAATGCATCACTCGGAATAGTGGTGATTGATCATTAAAAAGACCTTGTGGGCCATAAAAGCTTACAATGGAGTTAATACTTATATCTCAAGGCCTATTTGGCCGAGCCAGTCCCATGGGATTAGGAGGGATGGGATGGATTTTAAGGTAATGATGGTGGTGTCAGTGGATTGGTTTACGATCCATGGGATTGCTATATCTTGGAACAAGTTCATTGGGTCTGTTTGGCATGCCTGGCATATCCTGGGATTTTACCTCTCATTCCATCCAACTAAGGGATGGGATCAATTTTAAGGTAACGATGGTAATGTCAATGGATTGTTTTAAGATCCAGGGGATTGCTTATATCCTGAGACAAGTTCACCGGGTCTATTTGGCTCCTCATGCATATCCCGGGATATTGCGATACCATCCTTTCTAATACCGTGGGATCGGTCTGGCCAAACAGGCATTACCTTCATTCAGATGTGCTCCTCTTTATTTAGGTGATGAGATAGATGAGTTGAATAGTCAGGCTCTATAATTATGTATTACTTAATGGCTGAAAAATCACTACCAACTTTTTAAGTCAAATTTAATTGTCACTTCATCCCTTGAGTGTAGAAATACTCTTACTATATATAAACTCATAATTACCATATATGCAAGTGATGTCAATGGATTATATAAGTCAATAAATCATATAAATATACCAATTCCACTACATTTACAGTATATATATTAGGGTGGGCCCATAGTCACAACGGAACTCGTTCAGGTTTTAACCTAGGGTGGGCCCATGGTCACAACGGAATCACCACTTCAACAGGCAAGTTTGTCACTTGTCCTGAATGTGGCACGTGAGCAACCTTAGCACGTGTGGGCGAGAGAGATCCGTAGACATACAAATCATGGGGCGGCGGGACGCTTCTTATTAAAAAAAGGGAGTCTCTTCGTCTCCTTATATTAGTGTTTTTGATAAGTGATAAGGCCACAGTCTTCCGTATTTGCAGGGAGAAACGGCGCGATTCGCGACTCAGAGTTTTGGCCGTTTATGTGGAACGAGATTCCAGAGGACGTTTTGGCTTCCGTGTGTTGCTTGACAAAGCTACTGCTCTCCTGATTCTTTACACGTGGATCCCGAGGACGAGCATTTCCTACCAAGGAAATTCTTATGCTGGGGCGCGGATTAGGTACTACCCTTGCCGGCTGGAGCTCAGACGGGCCGCACATGTAGCTCGTTGACCGGTGGAAAGTGGTTAAATAAGGTACGTAAAAGAGACATTAGCCCGTACATCTTCTCTTTTTTCCTTTTTTTTTTACCACGAGAATTATTTGCTAAAGCCTTCCGCGCTAGTAACATAGGTGGGACCCACTGTGATGTTTGTGAGAAATCCTTTCCATCCATCAGTTTTGTGATTTCATTTTAGGATATAATGCCAAAAATGAACCGTATCCAATATTCAAGTGGATCGAAAACGTGATAATTGAACGTACAGTTGTAATATTCATGGGGCCACGAAAGTTTTGAATCATGCTAATATTTTTGTTTTCAGCTCATCCAATTGTAATTACATTATTAACTGTATAGATGACATATAAACATCACTGTCAAACCTAGGGAGGTTTCAACGGTAGGAATTTTCCTAACGATCTTTTCCTTTATTATGGCCACTTGAGCATTGGATACGGTTTATTTTTGACATCATGTCATAAAATGAAATAAAAAAACGGATGGACAGGGATGATTTCTCAAAACATTACAGTGGGCCCTACCTGAGTTCCCAGCGCAGGAACTTCATGTAAAAGGCTTTCGCAGGAAATTGGCGTCCTTTTTTCCCTGACGTGGATTGGATAATGAAAGGTTGAGTAGCGAGACTCACCACCGAAGTGACGTCGCCAAGTTCCGTGGGCCCCACCATGATGTATGTGTTGAATCCACACCGTCCATACATTTAGAGGGATCATTTTAGGGCATGATCCAAAGAATAAGACAGATCCAAGGCTGGAGTGGACGCCACCACAGAAAACAGTGGGGAGAGTGACGCCCACTGTTAAAACCTTCCGAAGGTCCACTGTCACGCCCCAAACTCGAAAACCGGGCTCACAAAATTTTCGATCATCGAATCCGGTGCCGACAGCCTCCGTAGTACCCCATTCTCGGCTCCCAGCATCCATATGCCATATTTCAATCCTGGGATCGTACAAGGAGGATTTTTTTTCAATGTATATTTAACTTATAATGAGCATAACCATAAGTTTACCTAAATCACAAAGGCAACATCATCATCACATATCCACTAATATAAACTTGAATACAATGTTGAAAGAGAAATACATATGTTAAATAAAAATCAAAGCTCCAGAAGACAGCTGCAAGCTCCAAGCTCAACGCCGCTGCAAGCTAACGCCACCTGCATGCATCTATCATGCATAAGCTTGTAGAAAGCTTAGTGGGTGGTAAAAGTGTATGCACAAGGTAAGTGTCAAGTAAGCAATATCAAAGAAATCAGAGTAATTGGAAGTACTGACAAAACCATAAATAATGCAATATCAGAAATACTGGTAAGTTCATAAATCACACAATATTAGAGTAACGCAAAAACATACTGATAAGCCCAAAAATACCATCAGCCTTATGCAGACTATGCGATACAAAAATATAATAAACTAATATTATATACTGAGGAAGTAATGTAGATCAGCTATGTAATGCAGAGACATAGTAAGCTAAATATCGGATACCGAGTCCATGAATATCGTCAACTTTAATTAGGTTATATAATACAGAAGCGTAGTAAACCAAATATCATGTGCTGAGGATGCAATGCAATATGCGATGCGAATGAAATGATCAAACTGGAGTGTGAAGTCGGGATGATAGTACGTAGTATCGCAGGCTACGGGGTCCACCACAAGGATTTATCCAAACCAGTCTCATACCTAAATTCGGATGGTCAGACTCAATGTGGTAAACTCCTGATCTCAGGTTAGTCGCACGCTCCAACCGAAATCCTGCCCATGCGAAGGTACATGTAACAAAAAGTTGCACACACTAACTCGAGTGGATAGTGAATGAATGAACGAATATGTATGCAATTCCTGCTCAATAAGTCCATATGTCAGTACGATTCCTCTCTGGAGAATCACCGAGGTCTATTACACTCCAAACCAGATTGTTGCCCCATCGCGCGCAACAAGGTGAGTGGAAGAGACCTCATTATCCGCCTGCCAATATCGGGCCCGGCTAGTCGATAGCGGACTAATTCCTCAAGCTGGTCAGATTCAGTCTAGCATTGCCCCCTCCTCTCGGGCAGGTAAGGCCGCACCCCCTTCCCACCGACTACGACATACTGGGAGACACAACCTAACAGTATACGGCCCTCATGCACTCATGCATCTAATCGGTCTAGACGTTGGAGCAACCTCTGGAACCAAGAGGGTTTAAGGACTTTCACCCAGGGATATCTATAACACCCCATGTAGAACAGATTTCTGGTGTCCCATCTGGTCATCTACGATATACCTGTGGAGGTTACGGCCCTAATATCGCTAGGGCGTACAGTAATCACAGCACACAATGCAAGATACATGAGTCATACAAACCAATCATGCATCAATCCTGCACATACCATGTGCTCATGCGAGACAATCTTCGCCTATCAGGGAGTCTCATAACAACCGGCACTATAACATATGCAATGGTCAATCACAAACATGCAGATGATGCGTATGGGCATGTATCATGATGCTATGCTGTAACATACTCATAATCGGTATTAATAACCGACATCGACAATCGACCTCGACAATGTGGACATTTAACCAACATTGCCCCCAAGGAATGACCTATATAGAGCTGAACATATAGTGGGACCAAGGCCTCACACAAGGGCCAAATATACAACACCATGGGCCTCGCTCAAGAGCTTAATACACATCACGATGGGCCTTTCACATAGGCCTAACATACATCACAATGGGCTCCATCGCCTGGCCCTCACATGCATCACAATGGGCCTCATCACATGGCCTCATATACATCACATTGGGCCTTAAACACGGGTTGAATACACATCACAACGGGCCTCAAATACAGGCCACATATACATCACATTAGGCCTCAAACACGGGCCAAATGCACATCACAATGGGCCTCAAATACGGGTTGCATATGCATCTCATTGGGCCTCAACAATCAGAATTGGAATCAACCTCAATAATTGGCCTCAACAATCAAAATCAGTCTCGACAATCGGAATCTATCGATAATCGGAATCGGCCTCGACAATCGGAATCGGCCTCAACAATCATTCTTGATAATCGGAATTGGAATCGGCCTCGACAATCAGCCTTGACAATCGGAATCGGCCTTGACAATCGAAATCGAAATCGACATCAATAATCGGCCTCGACAATCGGAATCGGAATCGGTCTAAACAATCAGCCTCGATAATTGGAGTCGGAATAGACAATCAGAATCGGGCTCGATAATCAGAATCAGCCTCGACAAACGGAATCAGTCTCAACAATCGGAATCAGTCTCAACAATCATAATCAGCCTCGACCCTGACAACCGGTATTGGAATCGGAATTGGAATCGGCCTCTAGCTTGACAATCGGAATCGACCTCAACAATCGGAATCGGCCTCGACAAACGAAATCGGTCTCGACAATGATAATCGGCCTCAACAATCGGAATCGGCCTTGACAATCGAAATCGGCCTCATCAATTGGACTCAGCCTCGACAATCGGAATCGGCCTCGACAATCGGCCTCGACTAACGTAATCAGCCTCGTTAATTGGACTTGGCCTCGACAATCGAAATTGGCCTCGACTAACAAAATCAGTTTCGTTAATCGGACTCGGCCTCGACAATCGGAATCGACAATCGAAATCAGCAATCGAAATCGGCCTCGACAATCGGAATCAGCTTCAACAATCGGAATCGGCCTCAATAAAGGGCCTAAGGGAAGGTCACAATGAGGACTTTCAACCACCATTGCCCATTAATGTGGACATTTAACCAACATTGCTCCCAAGTAGTGGCCCATACAAGGGATTCATACACAACGTAACAGGCCATACATACATCGCATTGGGCCTCAACCATGGGCCTCAAATACATCGCAATGGGCCTTGCTCATAGGCCACGAATATGTCACAATGGGCCTCGCCTAAGGCCCTAACATACATCAAGTCGGGCCTCATCACGTGGGCCTAATATGCATCGTAATGGGCCGCACCAATGGGCCTTACATACATCAAGTGGGTCACATCAATGGGCCACACCAATGGGCCTCAAAAACATTAAGTGGGTCGCATCAATGGGCCACACCAATGGACCTCAAAAACATTAAGTGGGTCACATCAATGGGCCACACCAATGGGCCTCAAAAACATTAAGTAGGTCGCACACATTCCCCAAAAATGAATCGTATCAAAAGATCATCTGGACCATACCACAAATAATAGTGGAAATAATGATTTTCACTGTTTAAGATTCACAAGGCCAACCATAACTTTTATTTTCCATCCAATCTATTCGTAAGGTCATAAAGGCCTAGATTAAGGGGAAATACAAATTTCATCTTGATCCGGAGCTTTTGTGACCTCAAACGGTTTCAATGGTGGACGTTCAATCCTCTGCTAACCTTTGCAGTGTGGTCCACCTGATAGACGGTTAGATATAACATATACATCACGGTGTGGCCCACTGCTATCCGAACAATGTGGGTTACAACATATATATCATGGCATGGTCCATGGAACTTGCTGCCGTAAATACAACAGCTATAAATCTGGGGTCCCACTGTCCAGATGGATGATTGGGATATAACACATACATCATGTAAGGGACCCACAGAACTGCTGGCGTTATATACAGCAAGTATATAACTCGAATGAGGCACACCAGTCGTCCAATCCCCATCATCCAAGGCTTGGACGGTGTGGATGATATATATATATATATATATATATATATATATATATATATATATATATATATATATATATATATATATATATATATCATGTGTGGGGACCACGCACGTGACCAACACGTCAGATGGGTGGACGGCTGGATAGAATACTTCCATCAATGGTGGGCCCCTGCTGCCAACGTCCAGATGGACGGATGGATGAAACGCATACATCTATGGTGGATCCCACCCGTCCAGCGTACTGGGCGGTGTGGTAAAGCCCATACATCATGGTGGCCCCCTCCCAATCCCCACATCCATAAATAGATGGATGGTAGGGGTACAACACAAGCATCATGGTGGGGCCGTGCATGGCACCGTCCAAATGAACGGTGCAGATGAAACATATGGATCAAGGTGGGTCCATGAGCGTGGCCCACCTAAGATGATCACGCCAAACACATATACGGTGGGGTACACAGAACTAGTGATGTCACTGCTCCCTGGACGGTGAGGATTTCTCCTCACGTCAGAGGCAACTGACATTAATATAGCTGCTATGTAGCTGTTTTAGGTATGGTGGGTCCCATGTGGGAGTGGCCCACCATATCATTTATTATTTTAATATAATATATTATATTATAATATATATATATATATATATATATATATATATATATATATATATATATATATATATATATGTATGTATGTATACGTGTGTGTGTGAGAGTGAGGATTGCCAGCGTCCAAGGATCCAACGTCCAGATGGACCGCTGGATTAGAATACATCCAACAAGGCGGGCCCACCCCACACGTGCAGGGTGGGTCCCTCAAATGCCATAAAACGATCTCTTCAAGTGGCTGGACGGTATGGATTCATCGCAAGCCTCATGTACGCCCACAGGACCGTCCAGGTACGGACGGCCTGGACATACATTGCATGATAGGTGGGCCCCACCCCACAAATATTGCACGTGTGGGATGGCCCCACACGAGCCAAGTGGAGGGACGGTTTACACATCTCAAGCAGACCTTCATCTAGCAGCTAAATAGATGCTAGACGGCGTGGATTTATGGGGTGGGTCTTACACGTGTGGCACCCACCATGACATCAAGCTGATATTTGAATTTTCCCTTCATCTGGACCTGTCTAGGCGGTCAGGTCAGCGGGCCTGCCGCTAAACAATCCAGCAGGTGGGTCCAACATATGGACGACATGGATATAATACATACCTCATGGTGGGGACCATCCAGGTGGGCCACATGGCCACTACATCATCATAAAAGGGGGGGGGGAGAGAGAGAGAGAGAGAGAGAGAGAGAGACCTCGCCACTATGGGCCCCTCTCTTATACAATGCATACATCAAGTGGGTCCCACAACAAGTGGGTCCTTAGAAATCGAAATCAATGGTGGATCACTCACCTTAGATCTCTTCTTCCTTCTTCCACCAATGCATGCTAGAGCTCCAAAGGAACAATTCCAACAGTTGAGATGAAACTTGGATAGTGGAGATGGGAGGTAAGAAGGTGGGCCACACTAGCTCTTTCTTTTTCTCCTTGGAAGCCATGGACGTTTCCTCCTTTTAGTGCTTAAAATGGTTAGAGAATGAGAGAGAGAGAGAGAGAGAGAGAGAGAGAGAGAGAGAGAGATGCAAGGAGAGAGGTATGGGTGAGTGATGGGTGTGTAAAAGATGGGATGGAAATGTATGGGTGTTGTTGACTTTAGGGGAGGGGTTGTTGTACTTGGGGATGGGATGGTTGTACTTGACATTAGGCGATTGATGTGCACTCGATTGATAAGACATGTTGTAGAGATTCTCTTGGGATTGCAAATGCGCGACGTTTTCTCGAACTGAACGCGGGCCCACATCTCCTGGCCTGGGTATTGTCTCGGAGCGTGAGAGGCGGCATCGGAACTACGGCGACGGCACGGTCGCTAGGGTACACCTCTCGGGTCGAGCCGACTCTGATGTACAGGACACGACTCAGGATCGAGCGCAAACACCGATAACAGATTGCGGGTTGCCGGAATTCGACCAGGAGGACCACGGAAGCCTATGGAATAGTACGAGCTATGATATGGGCCTTACATCCACCATTATGTTTATTTGAGATCTAACCTGTTCATGTATTAACTCAGATATGAAAGAAGGGAAAACACAAATATCAGCTTGATGGAAAACTTTTGTTGTCCTTAGAACTTTTTAATGGTGGGCGTCACTCTCCCCACTGTTTTCTGTGGTGCGGTCCGCTTGAGATTTGGATCTAACTCATTATTTGGACTGTGCCCTAATATGATCTCTCCAAATCGATGGACAGTGTGGATACAAAACATACATCATGGTGGAGCCCATAAAACTGGGTTATGTCACTTCATCTACCCAATCCGCACACTAAATAGATAATGTGCATTCCACGAAATTCAAATACAAGTGGATAGGTATGATTCACTCACAAAATTGTGCACGATGGTTATAATTTCTCAAAAAAAAAAAAAAAAAGTTCAAGTTGTGGACCAATGTTAAAAGGGTGATAATCCGACGGCTTAAGTTGTGTCCAATTATGGATGGAGCATATTTCTAGATTTATAATGATGAAGTGATTCTGACCATCAATTTAGTTGGTAGAAAATAGATGATTAAAAGCAAAATAGTGAGTGGTTAAAAATTGGACATAAACATAACATAGGTATTATTATCATTTCAATGTACTTTTTTTTAAAAAAAATTATACTTTATCAAAAGTTAGCTCAACAATTTGGATGCTGTACATTTAAATGGGGTTAAACAATGAAAAAGTCTAACACCGTTTAGTTCAACAATTTGGATGGTCTGGAAGTACCTAATCCGCACCCTTCCTGCGAAAGCCTTTCATAGGAAGTTCCTGCGCTGGGAACCTAGGTGGGGCCCACCATGATGTTTTTGAGAAATCATCCCCGTCCAATCATTTTTTTTATTTCATTTTAGGACATGACGTAAAAAATGAACAGTATCCAATGCTCAAGTGGGCTGTAATAAAGGAAAAGATGGTTAGGGAAATTCCTACAGTTGAAACCTCCCTGGGTTTGACAGTAATGTTTATATGTCATCTATATTGTTAATAGCGTAATTACAACTGGATGAACTGAAAACAAAAATATTAATATGATTCAAAACTTCCGTGGCCCCATGAATATGTCAATTGTGTACGTTCAATTATCACGTTTTCGGTCCACTTGAGCATTGGATATGGTTCATTTTTGGCATCATGTCCTAAAACGAAATCACAAAACTGATGGATGGGAAGGATTTCTCACAAACATCACAGTGGGTTCCCCCTAGGTTCCTAGCGCGGAAGGCTTTCGCAAGAAATCCACGCGGTAAAAAAACGGAAAAAGAAGACACATACGGGCTAACGTTTCCGTTTGCGTGTCATCGCCTTCTTACATAACCACCTTCCACTAGTCAACGAGCTACACGTCCAGCCCGTCCTGAGCTCCAGATGGGTGGGGGTAGTACCTAATCCGCGCCCCCTGTGCTGGAACCCAGTTGGGCCCACTATAATGTTTGCAAGAAATCTTTGTGGGTCCATTCATTTTGTGAGTTCATTTTAAGATAGGAGGCCAAAAATGAACCGTATCATATGCTCAAGTGGGCTGAAAACATGATAATTGAACGTTCGAGGTTGAAATATTCATGGATCATAAAAGTTTTGAATCAAGCTAATATTTGTGTTTTCATTTCATCCCAGTACTAATGACGTTGACGTTATTAACAGTATGAATAGCATGTAAACATGACCCTGGAACCCAGGAGGTTTCAATAGTAAGAATTTCCCTAAACACCATTTTTACCTTGGTACGGCCCACTTGAATTTTGGATTCTGGTCACTCTTAGTCTCGCCTCCTAAAATTAGCACACAAAACGGATGGACACAGTGGATTACTGAAAAATATCAGGGTTGGCTCCACCTAAGTTTCAAGCGCACATTAGCCATTGAGACGTTGAGTAGCTAGACTCACAACGGGTCTCATCAAGATATATGTTTTGTATCCATACCGTCCATCCATTTGGAGAGATAATTTAAGGACATGAGTTATAAAAATGAGTCATATTTAAAACTCAAGTGGACCCACCACATAAAACATAACGCCCACCATTAAAAACTTCTAATGGCCACAAAAGTTTTCGATCAAGTTGACATTTGTGTTTTTCTTTATTTAAGGTTTGAGTCAACTTATGAACAGGTTGAATCTCAAATAAACATGACAGTGGACCTTAGGAAGGTTTCAACGGTGGGCATCACTTTTCCCACTCTTTTTCATGGTGGATCACTAAAATGACCTCTTCATATGGATAGACAGATGATGGTCTGCGGCGTCCGAACTGGATCAGAAGCAGATTGCGTAAGCAGTGAGGTAGCTACTGAGAGTAGCTCTGTGGGCAAACCACGCATGACTTATCACGTCATCCGTACATTGTTTTTCAGTCTATTTTATGTTTTGAACCAAAAAAAATAAAAAATAAGTTAGATATATACTATAATATAAGAAAGAATGGTGATTGAATATTCATATTTAAAAACTTCTTCAAGGTTACCAAAGTTTAGGATTAAGTTGATATGTGTTTTCTTTTTACTCGCGTAAGCGTTACCTAATCCACGGGTGGGATTACAAATAAATATTACAATGAGCTTCTGGAAGTTTTTAATAGTGGGTGTTCAATTGTTACTATTTTCTTGTGGTGTGGTCCATTCGAGATTTGAATCACTTTTATTTTTGGGCACATGCTCTATAATGATACTGAAAAATGGATGAATGGCCTGGATAGGACACATACATCATGGTGGGGCTCACTGAGCACTGTCAGTAGCTAAGTCAGCTACTAACCGACACGGATTGGCTGCTCACCCCGCCACTAGCCAATGGCTATAGTCCCATCATAATGTATGCGTTTCATCCATACCGTTCACTTATTCTTTCGGATTACGAGCCCAGTTGATCCAACACGGAGGTCTTGGTGCCGATTCCCTAGAGCGGGTGGCTAACAGTGAAGTGTGAACTGACAGTGGGTGTACTAACAAGCTAACAAAAAAATAAATCACAAGGAGACCGTACAGTATTGATCGAATGCCCAGCATTAAAAACTTGTTGGGGCACAAAAGTTTTGGATTAAGCTTTTATTTATATATATATATATATATATATATATATATATATATATATATATATATATATATATATTCCCTTCATCCAAGTCTGTATGACCTAATCAACAGGTTAGATGTCATTACAGTGGGCCTGGGAGGTTTTTAATGGTGGACATTCAATCACTGCTCTTTTCCCATGGTGTGGTCCACCTGAGATCCGTATCTACTTTATTTTTGAGATAGAACCTAAAATTATCTTTCAAAATGGATGGACGGCGTGGATAAAACACACACATTATCGTGGGGTCCACAGAGCACCGACCACTAGACACCTGCCCGTGGCAGTGTCACTAGCCAAACCGCGTCCGCTACTAACAGGGCAATTCGCATTAGGATCTAGACCGTCCAATCATATTAATCCTGTCTGGGCACAGTTATTTTTTAGAATTTAGTATATTAGGACTATTACATCAATATGCAGGTAGGTTGAATCTGCAGGGTTTAAACGAAAGGAGGATCGATAGAAGCAACGGATGGATAGCATCGTCCTCTTTAGTATGATTTTCAGTTGACAGCCATTTAGAGTTAATGGGCCCACTTCCTTCTACCTTGAGTCAGGAAATGGTCCTCGAATGCCGGAGTGGATTATCTGGTAACCGGGTAACGCCACCCCAACCGTGTTGGGTCCACCTTAATTTATTTTCTGCGTATCCATGCTGTCCATCTGTCTTTTCGTGAGATTTTTCTCCCCGTGATTCTCATCTTTTACCTACCGGCTTTTCTGAATCGCCCAAACTTTATTTTCCTTAACTAAACTAGTGTTATACGAATTAACTCTTTGTATACGAAAATACCCTAACTCTTTGTATACAAAAATACCCTTGCTTTCACGGTGGAACCATGGTATCCACGATGCCACTGTAGGACTCTGTCTTGTCCATGGTGGTACCGTGGATATCACGGTGGCACCATCTACTACCAAAAAAAGTGGTCCAAGGCTGTAGCTAAAGATGTATGGCTATGGATTATAATTGTAGCAAGCCGTAGCCGTTGGTAGTATAGCCATTAGCTCTATGGCAATGGATCTAATTTGTAGCCATTGCTTCTGTAACGAAAAGCACATGCAACTATAGATAATTGAGCAAGCTTCACATGAAATTAAGCGAGCCTAACATGAAATTGAGCGAGCTTTAGATGAAATTGAGCGAGCCTCAAATGAAACTTTGCGAGCCTAACATGAAATTAAGAGAGCTTCACATGAAATTGAGCGAGCCTAACATGAAATTGAACAAGCTTGAAATGAAATGGAGCGAGCCTAAAATGAAATTGAGCGAGCTTCAAATGAAATTGAGCCAGTCTAACATGAAATTGAGCGAGCCTAACATGAAATTGAGCGAGCTTCAAATGAAATTAAGTGAGCTTAATATGAAATTGAGCGAGCCTAACATGAAATTGAGCGAGCTTCAAATGAAATTGAGCGAGCCTAACATGAAATTGAGCGAGCTTCAAATGAAATCGAGAGAGCTTCACATGAAATTCAATGAGTACTTTGGTGAAATTGACCCACAGTGATGTTTTATTTGTCATTTAGCCTGTTCATAAGATGATGTAGACATGGATGAACCAAAAACACATATACCAGCTTGATCTAAAACTTCTTTGGCCCACAAGATTTTATTTTTTTTAAAGTTTAGAGCAATTTAATTAAATATACCTATAATGCGTGCTTTTTTCGATAGAGGCATCATTTTCATCATTTCTTGATAAACTAAAATGAAGACAAAGAAATAACGGTTGGGTGGAAGGGTATTCTTATATGAAGAAGAGAGAAGATTTTTGAAAATGGGTTTTAGGTAGATGGGTATTGCGGTATGAAGAAGATAGAAGATTCCAGAAAATGGGTTTTAAGTAGATGTGTATTGCTGTATGAAGAGGATATAAAATTTCAGAAAATGAGTTTTAGGTAGAGGGGTATTGTTGTATGAAGAGGAGAAAAGAATCAAGAAAACGGGTTTTCGCAGAAAAGGAAAGGGGAGAAGATTACAGAAAATGGGTTTATAATGCATGGGTATTTTCGTCCAGAAAAAGGCAATGGTTTAGTCTTGGAAAGTAAAGTTTGGGAACATTTAGAAAAGCCAGTGGATGAAACGTGAGATTTACAGTTGGAAAAATCTCTTTTTTCATCTCATCGTAGGATTCTATCCCAAACTTTAAGAAAATACAAATCTCAGGTGGACCATACCACTAGAAACAACGATGATTCACCATTAAAAACTTTTTGTATGCCACAAAAGTTTTGGATCAAGCTGATATTTGTATTTTCCCCATCTAGTTCTTCTTGACATTATCAAGAGGTTGGAAGGGTAATAAACATTACGAAAATCTTACAATGGCAGTTAGGAATTTTTTTGGTGAGCCACTCAATCACCACTATTTCATGTGGTGTAGTCCACTAGAGATTTATATTTGATTAATATTTGTGACCATCTCCTAAAATGGGGTGGAGAAATGGATGAACGACGTGGATATACAGCACATCACCAAAATGGGCCATGGTAAGGGTAACACCTACTAAAGTGTTACCTAAGTAACACCTAGTCTGCTTGTGGCGATGGACCTACACATCCTGCTTATGGTGAGGTATAGAAGAAGGACACCAATTGCCTGCCACAAAGACAAATAAAAAAAAAATCGAGTGTGCCAAGGCAAGGGAAAAGGTGAGGATTGATCTCCACTGTTGAAACCTTTGCATGGTTACGAAAGTTTTGGATCAGTTTAATATCTACTTTCAGCTCTGTTGTTGTTGGTTTTTGGCCGTTGGAATGCGAGAATGCTAGAATTGAATTTGCGGCTCAATTCAAACTGAGCAACTGTGACCCAAGCACCAAGATATGTGTATTACCTAGATATAATGAGATTGGTTGCCTATTCAGCCACCCACTCAATGTGTAAACACGATCAGACGATATTTAAAGGGTGAGGTTTGTCCTCTGAAGATGGGTTACACTTTTGCCTTCTGTATGAAAGGATTTTTCAATACAGATAAAGAGAAAGAGAAATAGATTCTTATAGCCAGTCATGAAGAACAACGGTAAAACACATCTCCTAAAGCAAAATTGAATCCAACGTGCAAGTATAGACTCAAATTATAGTTAAGATTATCAACTACTTGATTAATGTTACGAATTATATTACGAAATGTAAATGGAAAGCTGAAAGTAAAGCATTATATAAGTGCTTGTATTTGAAGCACACTTGGAGTTGTTAAATTTCGTACACAACACTAGTTAGATCTCAAGTACACTTCAGTCATCTATGACATCTCATGCAAATCGGCTCAACATCTCAAGACTTAAAGACTTAGCATGGTTTCAAGAAAAAGATCAATATATATATATATATATATATATGTCAACCAACAGGTTGAATGACCTTAGAAATACCTTAGGATAAGTTCTTTTGAAACATGACATTAAGTGGTTAAAATGTTTAATTTTTAGTGTACATTCACTGAAGTTCGCCAGTCCAACTTCAAGTTCCGCGAGCCCAACTTACTTCGGCTAACCCAACTACATATTCGATTAAGTTTTCAGAATTAAAAATTCAAAAAATTTGTTACAAGTTCGGCTATCCCAAAGGTGTCTCGAGTTAAGTTTTTAGCAGTGGAATCTCGAATTTTCAAAGGGATTCAGCTAGCCGAACCCTGTATTTAGCCAATCAAAATTTTTATTTATCTTATCTTGGAAAATCCGATAGCCATTGGAACGGAATCGTTGGAATCCGATCAACCGAACTTATTTTTAAGCTAACCGAATTTCTAAATCCTTTGCCTATAAATAAGGACCTTCTCTCATTCATTTCAATAACGAAATTTAGTGATAAATCTTCTACAAGTTAGAGAGAAATCCAGGTCCTCCCAAAGCTATCTGTGTGGTAATTATTAATTTTATTTATCTTATTCAATTTTCTTTCTCAAGTTAGTGTTAAATGAAATTAGAGAGTAATCTATACTCTACTTGAGAAATAGATAATTGAATCTGCAGTAGTTAGGGTTTATATTCTTTGAAATACATTAGATCCCTATATTCTTTCTAGTTAAGCATATACCGCTTCATTAACACTCAAGAAAGAAGATCATTGCTTCAAGTCTCAATTACATCTTCGAATCGACATATGAAGATAAGTATTGTTGTTATTATTGCTTTATTTGGATTTTTCTGAGATAGCCTGAAAATCTCAATGGATTTTATTGTGGTATGCCCATGAAAATCATAAAGGGGGTTTTATTTTGGTAAGCCCATGAAAATTATAAGAACTGTAAGAGGTTGTTAAGTTGAACCTGTGAAAACCTTGGAATAGTGAAAGCCAAAATTACGAGGGTAGTAATTATAGGAGTAGAGTAGGTGTGCGTTAAACACCAAACAACTATAACCCCTTATGCATTTGCTGTGATTGTTTTATTTTATTATGTCTCTTTCTGTTTTAAAAGTTTAATTTCAAAGACATCATGATATAAGATTGTCTTGCCTAAAATAATTGGAGAAAGTTGTCCTACGAATTATTTGGAATCAAGGTTTCAATACTTTGTGCAATTGAGATTATTATTTCTGTATTATTGTAAACAATTTGGTATATTTCTATTCACCCCCTTCTAAGACATCGATAACTCCTCTTTTAAGTGGCATGAGAGAGAGGTTGCTCTTTTTGAGATTTGCATCCTAGAGCTAGATTTAAAGCTATAAGATGTAAAATTTCGAGAGTTTATACATTACCAGGCCATCTACCTTTGATGGCTTATAATTTTTGGAAAGCCGAAATGAGGATCTTCCTCAAATCCATTGATGAAAGTGTGTGACAAGCCACAACGACTCAATGAATCCCTCATAGAATGAAAGTATTACTTGAGAATGAAACCACGACTATGAAAGAAACCACTTATAGTTTTTGGATGACTACTCAAAAAAGTGAAAGTAGTGCTAATGTTAAAGCCTTAAATGCTATAACTTAGTTCTCTATCACCAGATGAATTCAAAAGAATCATTTCGTGTTATACAACAAAACAAGCTTGTGATATACTTGAAATGACACATGAAGGAACCAACGTTGTGAAAAAGTCTAAGATCCAAATCCTCACAACCAAATTTGAGGAAATTCGTATGGAAGAATATGAGTCATTTATGGACTTTTGTATGAAACTGAATGACATAGTCAATTCTATGTAGGGTCTTGGAGATAGAATCCCTTAAAGTAAGGTTATTACAAAAATACTGCGATCACTTCCTGATAGGTTTTATTCTAAAGTTACTGTTATACAGAATTAAGGGATACTGATACAATGAAGGTTAGGAAGTTGGTTGGATCTTTTCAAACTTACGAGCTGAATTTCAAAATTCTTAAGAACAAGTCCATTGCCCCCAAATCCTCTAAATTTAAACCAAAGGATTTTAATATAAATTCAGATATCGAAGAAAATGAGGATGATATGACTATGTTGGCAAAAAAAAAAATTATAGAATTTTTAAAAATAAGAAAAGAACTGATTTTCAAAAACAATTTGACAAAAGAAACAGAAACTCAAACTATTGAAAATTTAAATCTAAAGACACCTAATGCTTCAACTATTATGAATATAGGCATCTCGCTTCAAAATGTTCTAAAAAAGATAAATCGAGAAGAAACGACATGATTGCTACTTTTGATGAATCATCAGAATTCGAAACTAATTCAGAACTGACAAATCAGACCGGGAAACTGTAAAAGATCTTAATTCATTTATGACTATAGCCAGAATCACTTTTTCAGATGATTGTGAAACATCTTATTATGAAACTCATATAAGTGACACTAAAAATGAATACGATCTTCAAGTAGCATATGATGCCTTGTATAGAGAAAGTTGTAAGATTGCGGTTAAATTGAAAATTCGAAAAGAAAAATGTGTCAAATTACAATTAGAACTTGAAAAGGCTATTTTCATAAAATCTCATTTTTCTGATTGTTTTGAAAAAGTAAATTGGATTTAAGTCTGAAAATTTCTGAATCACAAAATCTTAAATATGAAAATGAGATATTAAAAATTGAAGTTTCTTTACTTCAAAGTTCAAAGGATATTTGGAAATATACCAAAGGAGACCAGAAAGTTAAAAAATTATTAACCTCATCTCGTCGATGTGGTGACAAATCTAGACTTGGCTATATTAGAGATAACATTATGAAATTTAAGGATTCTACTCCTACATTTGTAAAAGGAGAATCCTCGAACTCTAAAGAAGAAACTCTAAAAGAGTTAAACTATAAAGAGAATAATTTCAAAAAATATAAAACGCTTTCAAGAAGCCTCTAATGCAAAAACAAGTGCCAGCAACCACAAATATCAAAGGATAAATAATAGAAATCTTGTTCTTATTGGTCAGTCCATTTTTCCCCATAACAATATCATTTTTTTGCAGGTTAACATTAGGGCCAGAATCATTACCACGACCGAATTATTACATATTAACGCTCAAGCCCAGAATTATTATTATGATTGGATTATTGTTGCGGCTGACAAAAGTTGCTCCAAAGTTATATATATTCTTTTAAAAAAAAGACAATTAAAAAACTATTTCTGAGCCTTGGTCGACTATCTGCAAGATTTATTGAGCGAAAATTATATCCAGATTATCGGTAATTATCAGACTTATAATACCAATCAAGACACGAAGAGATTCAATACATACATATATATATATATATATATATATATATATTCATCAATAAGACAATATAATACAACCTATTGAAGGACTTATCAAGCCATGAATCAGAATAAATAGGGCATCAGAATGCCTGCAGATATTCATCCCATCAAAATTATTGTTCTCAAAAAGTAAAGGAGTTTTGATTATAAAGATTCTCAGAGAAAATTTCATCCAATCAAAAGGGGACAGATCAGGTAACAGTTATACGATAGCCGCAATAAGTATACTATCACCTGAAACCCTATCAAATCACAAGTTTATACACTATTTTTAGCAAACAATGATTATAAAGGGACAAATATACAAGCATGATCATCTTGGGACAATAATTGGTAACAAGACGTAGCCATCTTATATCATTCTTTATGACAGAATATTATATCGATTAACTTGCAGAATCATTCTAGTAGAATCATTCTTACAAATTGCTAAACAACTATCGCCTTATATACATTACAAAGCATTGCTGATTATCAAGATATCATTGGTAATCGCTGATGTCACGAATGATCACTGACTATTATTACAAAGTATCGACGATCGCTAAGACATCGTCTATTACGGAATATTATTGCAGATCATCATTGATATTGCCACTATTGTCGCCAAGCTGATATCATCGCCTCGACAAAATGATATTATCATTTATCAATGAGCTATTATTATCGTCGAGCACTGTCAGACGTCATCGCTTATTATCAACATAATGAAAATTGTAGCTGCGTTAATGATATTACCAACTATCGATCATCGCTGACTATCACTGACTATACAACATTGATTATTTTATTGATTCATTTATATACGAAAGTGGTGAGAGCCCAAGAAGGCCAATTACGCATAAGTGCTATATTATCAGCAATGTTGATTCATTTATATATGGCAACGGTGAGCGCCCAAGAAGGCCAATTACGCATATACTCTATATTATCAATGATGACGATTCATTTATAAACGGGAGTGGTGATCGCCCAAGTAGGTCAACCACGTATGAGACCTATATCTAATGCTCCAATAACTTACGAGCCTAAACTGTGAATGCTCTAATAACTTACGATCGAGCTTAAACCGTGCTTGTTCTCTTGAGCCTAGCCCAAAATCGGTGGTAAACTACGTTTGCTCTCTTGAGCCAGGTTAAGTCAGGCCAGTTCAGTCGAGTCCAGTTAAGTTATGTCCAGTCAAAGTTGCGTCCGCTCCAATACCTTATGAGCTTAAATTATGTTTCCTCTTACTAGCCTAACTCAAAATTAACATACTAATCTTACTGACTAAACTCTAAAATAGAGGATACAACACTAACAAACATGAAAAATGGAATGACTAAATCATTGACATGATATATAATTCGAGTTAAAAAGAGAGATACTCTATTGAAATATATATATATATATATATATATATATATATATTGAATTGCAATCATTCTAGAATTGTCAATCTAATATTATCATTTTAGAATCGTCGATATATTTACTTGAAGATTATCAATGCATCTCAAAATTATCAGTATATAATGAAATTAAATCAAAGAATTATACAGCTCTGAAATATTGATTATGGCTAATTGGTAGAAGAAATCACTACTCAAGACTCTGGAATATCTTGATTAAAAGACATCCAACAATGCAAGAATAGCTGGAGCTATCATTAGAACTATGACAGTAATTGCATTAAAGGACAACTCCTTGGCCATGGTGCTTAATAAAAGGGTTGCTGGAGCTAATCGAAAGGACTACAGTAGGAGCAACATAAAAAAACAATTCTTTTATCAAGATGCTCAAAGTTGGAGTCACCAAATCTGTTATAATGGCAACTTCCTGATGAAAAGAGAATTACACAAACAATGGCAATTGAAAACGGTGAAGATGTAATTGTAGCCCTGTTCGTGGAAAAGCGTTCTAAATCAATATTTTTTCAGAAGCTATTAGAAGGATTAACAGAATCTAATTGGCTGATACGAAGACAGAATACTACCCAAAGAAAGCATTCATCACTGTTGTTGTCTGCACCGTCGAAAATAATTGTTTGACCACTCGGGGGCATTCAGTCATCCCTTCAAGCTAAGCACAATTCCTTCGAATGTCATCCCTTCGAGCCATGCACAATTCCTTCGAACATGATTCTTTATTCGAAAGTGATCATCCAGTCATCGTTTAACTGTGATCCTTTGACCGCAATTCGTTCGAGCCTGATTTCTTCGATCGTGATTCGTTTGACAACACTCCATTCGAGCGCGGTCCTCTGTTCCAACACGATTCTTCAGTCTTCCGTTTGAGCTCGACTCTTCAGTCCTTCGTTCGAGCGATCCTTCTCCGTTATGCAACCAACTCTACCTTCATGAAGAGTCCTTCTCTGTCATGAAAGGATTTTTGTGCAGAAGAAGATTGGTCATCCATTTGATTTCATAGTCAAATCAAAGAAGGATCGAGGGGGCATCTTTTGGTACACAAAAAATGCTGCAAAAATAGACTTCCTAGTCCGTGTTGTGAAGAAATAGACTTCCTAGTCCCTTTTGTGCAGAAATAGACTCCCTAGTCCCTATTCTACAGAAACAGACATCCAAAGTGTAATTGCACGGAAACAAACTTCACCGTAGAGTTGTTGCGCGAACAGACTTATTGCGCGGAATTGTTATGCGATAGACTTCTTGTGCGAAATGTTGCGTGGACAGACCTATTACATGGGTCTATGAGTGTTATTGCGCGGAAATGGTCTTCACACGTTTGAAAGCCTATAAATAACCCCCCCTCCCCTCCTCATTTGCACCAGACAAAAGTTAGAGAAGCTCAAGGAGCTCCCAAGCAAGCGGAACGTGAGGATCAGATGCACCCGCATAACAGGTGCACTAACGCAACAGGCGCAACCACGCAATAGGTGCACCTACGCAATGGGTTCCCTATGCAATGGTGGTTCTCCATGATTGCGTAAAAAGGACTTTCAGTGGTCTGTTTGTTGCATGGCTCGATAGATTCGCAACTTGTCCTCTTTACATACGTTGTACACATGTGTGAAGAATCAAGGATCTCAAGCCTATGCATATTATTGCAACAGACACTGTTCGAACTGAAATGCAATTGAAACTACTATTAAACCGTTTTTCGTTTCTTTCATTGTCCTTTATTTCTGAATCAAGGGAAATACGAGGATGTAATTGAAACTCAGAATAAATAAAATCTAACATGATGAATGTTCTTCTATTTTCTTCGTTATTATTGAATGATAATTCCCCTATCGAAATGCTTTCGTTTCTTGTCGAAACAGTCATCAATATACAAAATCATCATAAAGAACTTACTCTCACTTATTTTAATATAGATATATTCATCTACATTATTTTTTACAAAACCATATGAGGAAATCACTTCATGAAACCTTGGGTACAATTGTTATGATGCATGTTTCAACTCATAGATAGATTTCTTTAGTTTACAAACTAGATGTTCTGAGCCATCAACTATAAAACCTTTATGTTGTAACATATATACGTTCTTATTTAGATCTCCATTGAGAAATGCAGTCTTTACATCCATCTGATGCAACTCCAAATATATATGAGCCATAAGAGCCATTATGATCCTGAATGAGTCTTTCTTAGATACTGGTGAGAAAGTCTCCTTAAAGTCAATGCCTTCACACTGGTTAAAACCCTTGGCAACAACAAGTTTGGCTTTATATCTTTCGACATTACCCTTGGAGTCCCGCTTGGTTTTAAATATCTATTTACAACCAATTGGCTTTATTCCTGATAGTAACTCTACAAGATCCCACACTTTATTGTCCCTCATGTATTTTAACTCATCCTTCATGACATCAATCCAACAAGAAGGAACAACACTCTGTTTGACTTGTGTAAAGGATTCAAGATCCTTTTCCACCCCTATGTCAAACTCATGCTCCTGTAAGTATATGATGTAGCTATCTCGATTTACAAGCCTTCTCTCTTTCAGATCTTCTTAATGGCTGAGTCTCTTAGGTGTGATTTTGATTTTCCTCATCAGTGGGTTGTACAAGAGGTTCATCGTGGTGTTCTGCAGTGATTTCAAGCTTGACTATAACATTTATATCCACATGATCTGGAGTGATCATGACCGGACTTACAGTCCTTTCTTCCTCGAATACAAAGTTCCTAATGTTCGTGCTCCCACTATTTTCAGTGTCCTCAATGAATTTGGCATTCTCAATCTCAACGATCTTGATAGAGTGGGAAGGACAGTAGAATTGATAACCTTTTGACATTTCCTGGTATCCTATAAAGAAACAACTTATGGTTCTAGTATCGAGCTTTCTTTTATGCGGGTTATAAACTTTAGCCTCAGTAGGACATTCTCAAACATGCAGATATCGAAAAGTTGACTTTCTCCCATTTCACAACTCAAACAGATTTTACTTACAGCCTTACTAGGAACCCTTTGAAAGATATGAACTACAGTTTCGATTGAGTCACCACACAAAGATTTTGACAATGTCAAATTGCTTATCATGCTTCACACCATGTTCATAAGGGTGCAATTACGCCTTTTAGCCACACCATTCTGCTTTAAAGTCCTAGGCATAGTGTACTAGGCGATAATGCCACAATCTTATAGGTATCTAGCGAATGACTTTAGATTGAGACTTGATTCGTCATATCTACCATAATATTCACTACCACGGTCAGATCTGATAACTTAATCTTCTTGTCGAGTTGATTTTCAACTTCAGCCTTATAGATTTTAAAAGCATTTAGGGCATCTAATTTTTCATTAATAAGATAGAGGTACCCAAAATGAGAGTCATCTATAAAGGTGATAAAATATTTGTGTCCACTCTAAGATACTATAGGAAATGGTCCACAAATGTCTATATGTATCACCTCTAAGAGTCCACACCTTTCTTTCTGGTTCTGGTCTGTTTTCCTTTAATGCAATCAATACACACTTTATAGTCGGAGAAGTCTAGAGAATGAAGAATCTTTTCTCACATAAGCCTATCCAATCTCTCACGAGATATATGAAATAATCACATATGCCACAACATGGAGGAATTTTCAAAGTTTAGTCTTCAGTTAAATCCTACTGTATTTCCATGCAGGCCATTTACATTATAGATGTGTGAGGCATTCAAGTCTAATTGGTATAGGTTGTTCACCATAGAGCCAATGCCAGCTTTAATTGAATCAAAGTAAATACTCAATCTTTTATTCTCAAATTTAAAAGAATAACCTGATTTATTCAATTGAGAAATAGAGATCAAATTACGCCTTATGTAAGGCACACAAAAGTATCTACTAGATCCAATAAATGACTTAACTTTAACCTAAGCCTATAGACTCCAATTACCTCCATGTCAACTTTGACATCATTGCCTATGTATACTGAGCGTTCCGCATTAGTTGGTGGCCTTCTCCATAGCAAGTCCTACACAGAAGTACATATGTGAATAGTTGTTCCCAAATCTATCTACCATGAATCTACCGACATATTAGTTAGATTGGATTCAAAATATACTAGAATTGTATTATTACCATTCCTTATGAGTCACTGCTTGTACTTCATGTAGTCTCTCTTTAAATGGCCCGGCTTCATGTGAAAGAAACAATTTTTCTTTTTAGCCTGCTTATGTCTCGATCGAATTCCAAGTTGACTGCCAATTGGAGAACCGGGAGGATCTGAGGATCCCTCATTATAATCATGTTTCCTTTTTCTGTTTTCATTATGTCCAGGTACATGTCCTAAGGTCATACGATTAATATTTTAACTATTTTTAAAGGATTTTGAAGGTTTAGTTTTTTCTGAAGTAATGTCCAAATGTAACCATCTCAGGACCGTCTTTATGGACTCTATCTGTTGAACATAATCAGACCCGGTTAGGATGGGAACTAGATGCGATAGTCAGTTACATCTTCATTACTCCTCCTGTGGGAGGTAGTGATAATATGCAAGTGACCTTCCTAAACATGAAGCTAAGCGATGCCAATTATGTAAATCTGAGACACTCAACACCTACGGGTAGGATAAGTCTTTCAGCTTTACATCATAAGTACCATTTACTCCACCCTTTTCATGCCCCTATCAAATGGTGATCGTCTATATTTTTATCACCGTTTACACGAAACGTGAACACAACTGAATGCAATCCTTTAACTGAATTCCCAATATCACAAGTCATAATTCGTGAAAATTTTCACCAATTGAGGTCACTGTGGTGGCTAACACAACAAGATTCAATCCTACAAATTTTGATTTAGGATTGTGATTTTAATCATGCCCTCAATGGATTAACTATATAAATCAGTCTGATTTGGCCCAGAAGGTGGTTAATATTGATCGTTGGGAAAAATGAGGAGCCTCAAAGAGAAGCAGACGAGTCAATTTCACCTTACTCATTCCAATGATCTATATCAATACCTAAAGGATGGGTAATGGGCCTACAATTAAGCCGAATCGAGACTATATATGATCTGATCGTAATCAATGAGCGATGCAAGTTTGGCCCTTAACATTCATAGGATGACAAACTAAATAGAACGTTTACCTGAATTAGGTGGACATTCAGGTCATTGTTATGGTCCATAAAGTGGACCGCTCGGATTTAATACTTAAGTGTCCACATGATTGAAGGTCCATATTCTTTATCGTCCATCTAGTGAATGATCTAGATTATATGCTCATTTTAAACTAAACAGACGGTTCAAATTTAAGAAACATGTCCCAAAATTGGCCCCAAAAGAAAGGCTCAAATATTAAATGGGCATGTAACATGCCCTGAAGTTAGGCTGAATTAAATTGTTTTGGGCATAGAATACGAGCTTCATCTGGTTAACCACCAGGCCTTAATTGGGCTAAAAAATAACTGGAGTGTGCCAATAAAGTATCAAATGAATGTGAACCAAATTAATACTAAAAGATAGGCCAACCTAGGGCCATTGCCAAATACATCATGTCCTAATTGGTGCAACACCATGTTTGAACAGGCACAAAAATTGATGGTTTAGATCAGAAAATTCAACCCCATTGGATCTGATAGCCTGAAGGTGTGGTCCACAAAGAATGAGCCAGTCGTGAACCATGAAACATGGCACACAAACAAGCCCAACCTTCGCACTAATATAAGTGTCACGCACTTGGTGGACCCCACGTAAGAAAATCAAGGCCATCAGATCTGTGAACTAATGTTCAAAAAGGTACTGGACGAATGGGCATAGGTCCATGGACTGGGATCAACAGGGCTTGCTCATAAGTGGGCCCAAATCCATCGATCATGTTGCTAGACAGCAACAGGCCCAGGCCCAATATTGGGTTCAAATTAGGTCCAGGCCCTTCTTTAGTTTACAAGTGCTCGATGGGCGTCAAAATAGAGGAGGGAAGGGGTCCGAAACCCTAACCCTCGCCATTGCTTTCGACACCACCCCCATGACCACCTTCCGACTTCCACCTGATTGTTATAGCACATCGATCATCGGTTGTTGGAAAAAATGGTGGGGAGAGAAGATGATGCAGACACACATAGCCTTGGAGGTGATCTTGATGATGGGGCTACTTCGCCATTTACCACGATCTGATGTCAAATCGTCAGAACCTATGACTTCCGATTGAATTTTCCATAATCCCCACTCGATTCAACTATCGATGCTATTGGTTGAGCTTCACGTGACCCCACAACTTTATTTTCTTGCAGAGATCTGATAGGGTTCGAACAACCCATCTCCATTCGAGCATTAATGGTGGTCACCATAAGCTGTGATAGTAATATGGACAATCGAATGATGAATCTTCCAGAGATTACTAAAGTGTGATTGCCTCCCCTTTTGTTTATTTTCAATTGTATCAGTATATAGGGCCTTAGGAACAATTAAATTGATATTGAAATCCCTAATCGAATTTTGATATTCCTAATTCCAAACATGGGAATTCAAAAATCCCTAATTAATTTGATTTGGGAAATTGAAATCCCTAATTGTCTGATTTCGGATTTGAAATCCCTAATTTTCTAATTTAGGATTCGAAATCCCTGATTTCTAATTTAGGAATTGGAATCCCTAATTTCTGGATTGATCCTCCATACCTGATGCATAATGTCTTTGATACTAACTGCAATACTATATGCGGAATTGGAAGGACCTTGTTGGATATGGAGATAAAAAGAACTAGATGATGTACCTTGTTGAGTTGCCATTGTAGGTCAGATTTTGAAGTCTTCCTCTACTTACACCCTTAGAGTAGCTTTAATGGGATTCTTACTTCTGTCGATGGTGTTGGATTAGGGACCTAGCCCTGTTCTTATAATTATAGAGGGTAAAGGAGTTTGAAACCCATCAAACCTCCTCTCCCTATGGCTCCACACGAATTTGGTAATCCCAGTCCCACTTGGATACTGTTTGTGTATTACAGCTATAACATTCTACCTCCTTATACGAATTTTAAAAACATCACAACTTAGTGGGGTTTACTGGTGTGAGACCCGTATCCTAGCCTGTACCATTCTGTATGCCTCCGTGGTCCTCCCTGTCGAATTCCGGTGACCCGCGATCTATTATCAATGTTTAACCGCGATCCTGAGTCGTGTCCCGTATATCAAAGTCGTCTCGACTCGAAACTTGTACCCTTGCGATCGCGCAGTTGCTGTGGTTCCGACGCTATGTATTACGCTCCGAGGCGATACCCGGACCAGGAGATGTGGGCCCGCGTTCAGTTCGAGGAAAACGCCGCGCGTTGCTAATCCCAAAAGAATCCATCACATCAATCCCTTCAATCATATCAATCAAGTACACATCACTCCCATCACTCACAGCCATCCCCAAGTATAACTACCCATCCCCAAAGTCAACTATCTCTCTTACACAAGTACTCCCATCACTCACTCACTTATCACTCACATCTCTCATCTCTCTCATCTCTCTTATCTCTCTCATTCTCCCAAGTAACTTAAGCACCCAACGTCCATGGCTTCCATAGAGAAGCTAGTGAGGCCCACCTTCTTACCTCCCATCTCCACCATCCAAGCTCATCTGGACCATTGAAGTGCATTCCATGGAGCTTTAGGACGCATCGGTGGAAGAAGAAGTCCAAGAAGACGATCGGTGGGTGATCTATCGTTGATTTTATGATTTGAGGGCCCACATTCGATGGGACCCATTTGATGCATGCATTGTAAGAAAGGGAGGGGTCCATAACGGCGGGGTCCCTCTGCTACACCTGATATCTCTCTCTCTCTCTCTCTCTCTCTCTCTCTCTCTCTCTCCTTTCCTTGTGTATGATGATGAAGATGATGAGGTGCGTGGTCCACCTGATGTGTATGTGTGTGGCCCACCAGGATATGTTATATCCATGTCGTCTACTCATAGGGCCCATCTTGATGACGTCTAGCGGACAAGCCACTGCCTGTCCACCCGGACAGATATGGATGAAGGAAAATATGAATATCAACTTTATTCCAAAAGCTGTGGTGGGCCACACGTGTGGACCCACCTCTGACGTATGTGTTTCATCTACACCATCCACACCTTCCCGTAGGTACGGTGGGGCCCTGATGTGGTGGCCTTTCACGTGGGACGTGACCCCACAATGATGTATGCATTGTATATCCTCCATCGTCCAGATGCTTGGAACGGTGAGGATTACCGTGATGTACGTGCCATCCACATGTGTGGGATGGGACCCACCTTGATGCATTTATTTTACATCCACTGCGTCCATCTAACATTGCATGGACCCCACTGTAGTGTATGCGTCTTATACACACACCGTCCATGTGGGACCCTCTCTGATGTATGTGTCATGTATCCACGCTGTCCATCTGGACATGGCATGTGAAGCCCACCTGGATGTAGTGTTGTATCCACTCCATGCATCCATAGTGCTATGTGGAGCCTACCATGATATATATATATATATGTTTTATTCCAAGATGTCCATCCATTTCTCTTTCTTTTGGACATGGTCCACCGTGATCTGGACGGTGGGCCCTATCATGATGCATGCATTCATCCATACAGTCCACCTTCCAGGTATGGATGGTGGGACGCATGTAGTATATGTGTTTCTCCAAACCATCCAAATCATGAGGCCTACCTTGATATATGTGTGACCCTTGTTTGAGGCTCAATTTATTGCATTTACAACCCATTTGATGAGGTCCATTGCGATGGACTTATGGCCCATATGATGCAGCTCATTTGATGTATATGAGGTCCACGTATTGCGGCCCACTTGACCGTATATGAGGCTCGTTGATGCGGCCCGTTGATGAGGCCCACTTGGCGTATATGAGGCCCATATGATGAGGCCCGACTTAATGTACACGAGGCCCATTATGATGTGTATTAGGCCCATGACGCGTGGCCCATTTAATGTATTCGAGACCCGGATACATGGCCCATTTGATGTATACAAGACCCATGTGTGGGGCCCACATGTTATGTATTTGAGGCCCGTGAGCAGGGCCTACCTGTTGTGTATATGAGGTCCATTGGTGCAGCCCGTTGATGCGGTCCACTTATCTTATATGAGGCCCGACTTGATGTACGAGAGGCCCATTATGATGTGTATTAGGCCCTTATTATGTGGCCCATTGTGTCGCATATTAGGCCCATAATGCGTGGCCCATTTGATGTATTCAAGACCCAGATATGTGGCCCATTTGATGCATACGAGACCCATGTGTAGGGCCCACATGTTATGTATTTGAGGCCCATGAGTAGGGCCCACCTTTTGCATATATGAGGTCTATTAGTGCGACCCATTAGTGTGGCCCACTTGTTGTATTTGAGGCCCATGGGCTACGGCCCATCATGATCTGTATTAAGCCCATATGATGCGGCCCACCATGACGTGTATTAGGACCATGTGATGCGGCCCATAGTGATGTATTTGTAGCCCTTGTATGAGGCCCATTGCGATGTATATGAGGCCTTTGTGTGAGGCCATGGGCCCACTTTATGTTTGGCTCTATGTGAACCACTGCTTGGGAGTGATGTTGGTTGAATGTCCACATTGATGGGCAATGATGGTTGGATGTCGACATTGTAACCTTCCCTTAGGCCTTATTAGGCCCACTCTCACCGATTTCGATTCCGATTGTCGAGGCCGATTCCAATTATCGATACTGATTCCGATTGTCGAGGCCGATTGTTGAGGCCGATTCCAATTCTGATTGTTGATGCCAATTCTGATTCCAATTGTCGAGGCTGATTCCGATTGTCGATACCGATTCTGATTGTTGAATCCGATTGTTGAGACCGATTCTGATTTCGATTGTCGAGACCAATTCTGATTGTCGATACCGATTCCAATTGTTGAGGTCGATTCCGATTGTTGAGGCCGATTCTAATTCTGATTGTCGAGGCCGAATCCGATTGTTGAGGTCGATTCCGATTCGATTGTTGAGGCCGATCCCGATTCTGATTATCGAGGCTGATTGTTGAGGCCGATTCCGATTTCGATTTCGATTGTCAAGGCCGATTCCGATTCCGATTGTCGAGGCCAATTCTGATTGTCGAGGCCGATTCCGATTGTTGAGGTTGATTTCAATTCCGATTGTCGAGGCTAATTCCAATTGTCGATACCGATTCCGATTGTCGAGGTCGATTATCGAGGCCCATTCTGATTGTCGAGGTCGATTGTTGAGGCCGATTCTGATTCCAATTGTTGAGGCTGATTCCGATTATCGAGGCCAATTTCGATTGTCGAGGCCCAATGTGTTGTATATGCAGCCCGTATTTGAGGCCCAATGTATTGTGTATTTCGCTCCTGTTTGAGGCCTAATGTGATATATAAGCGATCGTATTCGAGGCCCATTGTGATGAGTATTCAGCCCGTGTTTAAGGCCCAATGTGATGTATATGAGGCCTATGTGATGAGGCCCATTGTGATACATTTGAGAGCCAGGCAATGGAGCCCATTGTGATATATGTTAGGCCCATATGAAAGGGTCATCGTGATGTGTATTAAGCTCTTGAGTGAGGCCCATGGTGTTGTATATTTGGCCCTTGTGTGAGGTCATGGGTCTACTATATGTTAGAATCTATGTGGGTCATTCCTTGGGGGCAATGTTAGTTAAATGTCCACATTGTCGAGGTTGATTGTCGATGCCTGTTATTGATACCGATTATGAGTATGTGATAGCATAGCATCATGATACATGCCCATACGCATCATCTGCATGTTTGTTATGAGGTGTGGTTGACCGTTGCATATGTCATTAGGCAGGTTATTATGAGACTCCCTGATAGGAGGAGGTTATCTCATATGAGCGCACGGTATGCGTAAGACTGATGCATGACTGGATTGTATAAATCATGCATCTTGCATTGTGTGTTGTGATTACGGTACGCCCTAGTGACATCAGGGTCGTAGCCTCCATAGGCATATTGTGGATGGCCAGATGGGACACTGAAAATCTGTTATTAGCATCGGGCTACCATAGATGGCCCTGAGTGAAAATTTCTAAACCTCCAAGGCCAGGAGACACCCCAACGTATAGACCGAGTGGATACATGAGCGCCCGAGTGTCGAATACCAGAAGGCTGCGTCTCCTACTATGTCGTGGTCGGTTGGGAAGGGGTGTGGCCTTACCCGCCCGAGGGTAGGGAGAATAACTAGGCTGAGTTTGACTAGCTCATGAATGGGTCTGCTATCGACGTGCCGGGTAGATATTGGTTGACTACTGGCCAGGTGGATAGTGAGGTCTCTTCCACTTACATGGTCGCGCGTCAGTGGGCGGCGATTGTATGTAGAGTGTACTAGACCCCGGTGATGATCCCAGAGATGTACGATACTGATTTGTGGAGCAGGAGTTGCATACTCATTCATTCATTCATTCACTATCCACTCAGGCTGGTGGTGCGTAACTATTTGTTATGTGTACCTTTGCAATGGCCAAGATTTCGGTTGGGGCGCGCGACTAACCTGAGATCAGGAGTTTACCATATTGAGTCTGACTTATCCAAATTAGGTATGAGACTGGTTTGGATAGAAGTCCCTTGTGATGGACCTCATAGCCTGTGATACTATGTACTATCATCCTGACTTTACACTCCAGCATGGTCATTCCATTCGCACCGCATATTGCGTTACATTCGCGGCATATGGTATTTTGGGTTATTATGTTTCTGCATTTATATGGTCTAGATACGGCTGACGATATGCGTAAACTCATCAGAAATTGTATATTGCATTACATCCTCGGCATTTGATATTTGGCTCTTTATGGCTCCTCATTTGTATAGCTGATTTGTATTGCACACTTTGATATTGTATGACTCATGGACTTATCAGTATTTCTGCTTACTCTGATATTGTATGGTTCGTGGACTTATCAGTACCCCCGTTTACTCTAATATTACATTCTGAGCATGCATATACTGCTCACACACTAACACCATCCTCTAAGCTTTCTACAAGCTTATGCACGATAGATGTGTGCAGGTGACATTAGCGTGTGGTTGAGCTTCTGGAGTTGTCTTTGATATTTCTATATTGTATTTCCCTTTCAGCATTGTACTCAAATGATTATATTAGTGGATATGTGATGATGATGTTGTTCTTGTGATCTGGGTATACTTGTAGTTATGCTTCTTGTGAGACAAATTCATGTTAAAAATCATCCTTGTAGGATCCCAGGATCAGGATCTGGCGTATGAGTGCTGAGAGCCGAGAATGGGGTACTACGAAGGCTGTCGGCACCAGATTCGGCGATAGAGAATTTTGTGAAACCGGTTTCTGAGTTTGGGGCGTGACAACTGGTGCACCTGATCACATTATCCAACCCCTAGGATAATCTAGACCGTTGATCAATAAGGCTCATCTCATAGAATTCTTATAATTTTTAGATATATAATTAGTGTAATTATGGTATTAATTTCATCTAAAGTAATATTGTAATGTCCTGAATTTTGAGTGTCGAGCAAAGCTCTACTCCTGAGATTCAAAACATCACTTATGCAGTATGGATGATGATATTTAGATTTCGTCCATGTTACTGAGTTAAGCATGCGTGAGATTATACTAAACAACATATCATACTCCGGATATAATCAAGTTAAGTAAGCGGAAGTCTAAAACAAATCTATTTAAGCATGTAGGTGTTTCACAAAACCTCATCTAGAGTATGAGTATATAACTGGGTCCAATATATACATCTATAGTTCCAAAATGAACAAAAACGGAAATGTAAATGTGTCCAACTAAGCCCGGATATCCTAGTGATCCATGCGTATCGGCCCGAGGTCTACATCGACCCGCCCGAGAGTTGAAATTAGGAGAATTCTTCCTCCTCGTCCAAGAAGTTCTTCTCCATTACATAGACTTCATCTGCACCTGCATTTAAATCAGAGTCTGGTTGGTGTTTTAAAATACTGTCCTAGAGTGGGAGTGAGTGATCAACTTAGTGGTTCTATAAAGCAAAAGTTAACATGTTGTCAAGTCAAACAAGCAGTAATGATAAAGCAATTATAACAATCACTTCCTAACTACTCTTTATAATGCAGGAATGGAGTGCAAGTAATGATGTATGCTCTCGCATCGAAGCTCCCTCACAAGCGACTCCGACAACCTATTTCGCATATGACAACACTTCCTCAAAACGGTGCAACTCCATCGCCTTTTAAGCACATCCTAACTAATGCGATGCAATGCATGATTGTGTTAGCCAAGTAATTAATTAAGCTTATTCATACAGCAAGTTTTGGAAGCTAGGGTACCTCCCTTTATATCATTGACCCGAATTGAAGGATCCATCTAGGCTCGTCACTCCTAGTCAAACACATACGATAGGCAAGTTGTAGGGTCGTCACTCCTAATTAAACACATACAATAGGTGAGTTACAAGAAATTTATACTCACGGTCACTACGGGGAGGCTTGTCACCCCAACGTAGACCGACAGCACGAACACGGTGTCCCATACCACCATGTCCTGTTCACGAGTCTTAGTTACTAACAGGTTATTACGGGGAGGCTTGTTACCCCAACGTAGGTCGATAGCTCTAACACGGTGTCCCATACCACCATGTCCAGATCATGAGTCTTAGCGGATCGTGGTACCATGTTTAAAGTGGATCTTTACATTGGTGAGGGATACCTTAGATTCAAGCAGTCATGTCCATACATGATAAACACACAATAGGTCAATCGGTTCCTTAGGCAAGCTCGATTGTTACGGGCACACGCTGACTTAATCGACATAGAGCGTATAAGCACCCTTCGTGGCCTAACCACTGTCGACAATCGTCATGCGACTCGGATTCATTGAGTATACCCAATGTGGTGAGACTAATTCGGCCACCTGAACAAGGACTGTTACCGATTGCCTGGGCTACGTTGTAGCCTCAATCCTACTCATATGCAGCTAACAAACACATGCAATATTCATCTCAATATTTAACAAACAATCCAAGTGGATTCCTCATTTGGGCATTTCATCAAACTCATCGATCATGTTACCAAACACTTGCATTTTATCAATTAATTACATAGAGAAAAATATGATTACATGAAGGGATATATACATATGCATAAGGCAGTAAAGGATCTTATCTTAATACCCATAATAAATATAAATCATCAACAATTTCTCATTCAGACAATTCATCAAACACATAGACTAGGTTAGTTACAACATATGCTTTATCAATTCCTTATACAGAGAGATCAACATGCATATGACAATGATGAATCCTAGATTAGTAATCATGGCAAGCACAAATCATTTTCAAATGCTCATTCAAACATTTCAACAAATACATGGGATGTATCTTTTACTCATCACAGTTCATAGGTGTATATCATACCAAAATCGACGTATCTAAGATAATATGGTAGCAATCAAGTCACATAAATCATTAACTGACATGAAAGCATTGATAAACGCAACCTAAGCGTTATAGTCTGCACCTTTCGTTAGAATGTTCGATTCGAACTTGGTCCAAACTCTACGTTTCCAAAATGGAACGTCGGGCACCTAAATGACGAAACAGGTTAGCTAGGTTAACGAACAACTATCATGGTTCTCTACAACAATATTAGAGTTAGGATTTCTTACCCAAAATCGTAACCGAAAAAGGTTGGGAAGTGCGATGGGGTGGAGATTTGGTGTGTGGATTCGTGGGAGAGGATTCCTACAGTGATCTTCCATAATCTCTCTTCTCTCTTTCCTCTTTTCTCCTCTTTTTCTCCTCTCTCTCCCTTAGGGTTTTGCAAAAATTCGTATATGGGAGAGAGAGGGTGTGTGGGAGGCTATTTATAGGCCCAGTTGTGATGCAAATAGTAAGTGTCCTATTTGGCTTCACCAAACCATTCTCCTAATTATTCTAAGCTCTTTTCACGTTGGGCGCAACTCCTAAAGCCCGACGGATGAAGAGTTATAATTAAACTAAAACTTATTATTTATAGTAAAAACGAAATTAAAACAGGGAAACGACCGTCGATCCAAAGGTTTTTCACAATTCGGGCTGTGCAATCCGACATAGCGGGGTTGGTTGGCTAAAGTAGCTCGTTCTACCCCAAAATCATATATTTTACGTCAGGTAACTCATTCCGGATTGCGAGATACGCCTGATCTAAGGTCCAACGGTCCGGATCACTTCTGTCGTCGACCTGGCCTTTTTTGATCCATCTTGGCCATGAAACTATCTGTGACCCGCTCTACATCAGTCCCCTCCACTTCGAAAGAACTCGTCCTTGAGTTCTCATCCTGCGCTGGTTCATGATACTCGATCAGGTCCGCGACGTTGAAAGTCCGTGAGATTGCCATGTCATCTGGAAGATCAATAACATAAGTGTTGTCATTGATCTTTCGGATGATTGGTACCGGTCCAATCTTTTTATTCTTCAACTTATTGTACGTTCCGGTCGAAAATCGTTCTTTGCGCAGATGGACCATTACTTGGTCGCCTACCTCAACACTTATTGTCACCGATGCTTGTCCGCTTGCTCCTTGTACTTTTCGTTCGAGGCATGTAGCTTGGTTTGTACCTCCGCATGAATGCCCATGATCCCGTCAGCCATATTTTCTGCTGCAATGCTCATGCCTGGGAGCTTGGGCAGAGGGACCAAATCTAGCGAGGTACTCGTCTATAAATAACCTGAAACGGGGATTTTTTTGTCGAGCGGTTCACCATGTTATTGAATACAAACTCCGCTTGAGACTAAGATAAATCCCACTGCTTTGATTTTTCTCCTGAAATGCATTGAAGGAGGTTTCCTAACGTGTGATTCACAACCTCAGTTTGACCGTCAGTCTGTGGGTGGTAGGCGCTGCTAAACTGAAGTCGTGTATCGAATCGAGTCCATAAAGTCCATCAAAAGTGACTTATGAACTTGGTGTCACGGTCAAAAGTAATAGTCTTGGGAACCCCGTATAGCCGCACAATTTCTCTGAAGAATAGATTCGCCACATGTGTTGCATCGAGAGTCTTCTTGCATGGAATAAAGTACGCCATCTTAGAGAAACAATTTACTACCACGAACACCGAATCCATGCCGCATTGTGTTCGTGGGAGACCAAGCATGAAGTCCATAGATAAATCCTTTCAAGGGCCGTTAGGCACTGGTAACGGGGACTAAAGGCCCGTATTATGAGATTGTCCTTAGAGGTCTGACAGATATAACAACATTGGACTGCCTTTCCCATATCATGTACCAATTGTGGCCAGTAATACCGTTCTTCTACTAGAGCTTACGTCTTGTCTCGCCCAAGGTGTCCACTGAGGCCACCTCCATGTAGCTCTTGGATTATCTGTTTCCTTAGCGAACTGTTCGGGATGCATAGTCAATTTTCCTTGAAAAGGAACCCGTCTTGCATATGTAAGTCACCGGGGTGACCTTCTTGGCATCTAACCCATGCATCCTTAAAGTCGTCATCATCGGCATATATGTCTTTGAGGCGCTCGAACCTGACAACCTCATTGCTCATAGTGACTAACAAAGTTGCACGACGACTCAGTGCATCAACTACTTTGTTCCGTTACCTTGACTTGTGTTTTAGTACTAACGTGAATTCCTGCAAAAACGAGATCCATCTAGCATGCACATGGTTAATGTTAGCTTGACTATCAATGAATTTAAGAGCTTGATGGTCCATGTAAAGTATGAATTTCCTTTGAATCAAATAATGTCGTCAGTGTCGCAGTGCCTAGACCACCGCGTATAACTCGATCTCATATGTAGACCACTTCTTGCGTGCATCTCTAAGTTTCTCACTGTAGAAGGCTACTGGCCTACCTTCTTGAGATAAAACTCCCCCAATTTTGACATATGAGGCATCACATTCAACTTCAAACAATTTGTCGAAGTTGGGAAGTACAAGAACCAGGGTCGTGGATAATCTGTGCTTGATTTCAGCAAAGCTCCTGTCGGCTTCGTCAGTCCCTGATACTGTCCTTTCTTCATGCAATCTGTGATTGGTGACACAATGGTATTGAAAATTTTCACGAACCGACGATAAAATGTCGCTAGTCCATGAAAACTTCGCACTTCGTGAATATTTGTGGGAACCGGCTATTCTCTGATTGCCTTCACATTTTTCTCATCCACCCGAATGCCTGTGGATGTTACGACAAAACCCAGAAATAATAGGCTATCAGTCATGAAGCTGCACTTTTTTAAATTGAGATACAGTTTATTTTTAATGAGCACTTGAAGGACCTTCTTGAGGTGTTCCATATGGGTGGTTTCGTCTTGATTGTATATCAAAATATCATCGAAATAAACCACAACAAATCGTCCAATGAAAGGTTTTAGAACTTGGTTCATCAATCTCATAAATATGCTAGGCACATTCGAAAGACTGAAGGGCATGACCATCCATTCGTATAATCCTTCCTTTGTCTTAAAGGTTATTTTTCACTCATCACCCGGCCGTATTCTAATTTGATGGTAGCCGCTCCTTAGGTCCAATTTAGAGAATATTCTTACACCCTCTAGCATGTCCAGCATATCGTCCAACCGTGGTATAGAAAACCTGTATTTTATGGTGATTTTGTTGATGACTCGGCTGCAGACACACATGCGCCAACTCCCATCTTTCTTTGGAGTTAAGAGAGCTGATACAACACATGGACTCATGCTTTCTCGAATAAGACCCTTACGGATCAACTCCTCTAGTTGTCCGTACAGAATCTCGTACTCATTCGGACTCATTCGATAATGAGGATGATTAGGTAAACTGGACCCAGGGACAAAGTCGATATAATGTTGGATATCCGGCATGGGGGGTAACCCATCGGAAAGGTTATCGGGCCAGATTTCTTTGAATTCATGTAGCGGAGGCCTTAGTCTTTCAAGGATAATGGTAGGCTCGAGTTCTTCCCCTTTTACAATTAATGCACAAGTCTATCATGTTTCTTTAGATTCTTCCACAAAGTCCCATATGGTTAAGAGAAAATAGCCCTTCACTTTAGAAGTTTCAGGTAGTCCCTTTGGATCCATAGGGGCCAATATGGTCTTTCAGTTGTCTTTGACGAAGATATATATGTTATCTTACCCTTTATGAGTGGCGTCACGGTCAGATTACTAGGGCCGATCGAGTAGTATGTGACATACTTCCATGTCAACCACATCGCATACTACTTCATCCTTATAATGTTTGCCAATTGAAAAGGATATGGTGCACTGTTCAGTTACCTTTGTTTCACTAACCTTCTTGATCCAACCGATTGTATATGGAGAGGGATGACGCTTCGTTTTCAATTACAATTTTTTCACCATGACCTTGGAGATGATGTTCTCGCTGCTCCCACTGTCAATGATCACATCACAAACCTTTCGATTCACCGTGCACCTAGTGCGGAAGATGTTATGCCGCTGTGGATGCACTTCTTTTCTTGGCGCATATAATAATCACCTCACGACGAGTGACTCACCGCGATCTTGCTGAACCTAACTTGAATTATCTGCCTCGTTCTCGATAGTATGCTCTTATTTTTCAATATCTGGATCTTCATAAGCGTTATCAGCACTACCATCATTGATGGCGAGGTTTGCCACTTTTCGCTGGGGATAAGTATTTGATAGGTGGCCCGATTGACCACAACGATAACAATTGTCGGGCCTTGGCCAAGCATAAGGATTCGGGATTCTACTTGGACCAGCAGCAGTCGATATGCCCCTTTGGGGTCTAATTTGCCTGCTTCCCTAATCTCGGTTCTTAGACATAGGAGGTTGAGTGTGTGCTCCTACGGGCTCCTTGCCCTTAGGTTGTGCAATTCCCTGGAATGGACTTGCTACAGGGATCCTTGTAGTAGGATAGGTCCGTGTGTTAGGACGTTCAAATTGCGCTTCTGCTCGAGTAACCAACTTGATTGCATCATTCATCGTCCAGACGGACTGCATCTAGACCCAATCTTGGATAGTCATACGCAATCCACTGTTAAATCGGGCGACTTGCTGCGATTCAGTGTCGACCAAATCGTTACGCGCCGCTAGGCAGTAAAATTCTTCTGCGTATTCTCTCACCAACCGACTACCCTGTCGATGTTGAGGGTCAAATATTGCATATTAGACCCTAGTTATTATCTGCATTTACGAACATGATTCGGTTTAATAGCCTATTTTACTCGTGTTGGTGTTGCAAGGTGACTTTAGGAGCTTAAACTGAAAAAGGGTGCTAAATGCATGGAATTGATGCTCCAGAATCACCAAGGAAAGGGACAGACTCCAGGGCACCAAGATCAACGTCAGAGATCCGAGGAAATCAAGTCGTTCCTGTTAAAGAAGCCTGAAAGTCGTCCAGAATGCAAGATCACAGGGTTCCCACCATCCGTTTGGCTCGAAACTACATACATGGCATCAGGACTCCAAATTAACCATACACGTCGAATTTCAGCTCCCGAATCCTTGTGGAAGTGACCTTACGATAGATCAGCCCATAAACCATTGATTTTAGGCCCGCCTGATATCCGAATATGCTTCTCACTCCCCAAGTATAGGGTTGTGATGTAGTAATAAACTCGGTAAAACCGAGGTCGAATCCACAGGGACTGAAACCTGTACGTAATCTGAAAATAACCAGAACTAGAACTAGAATAAGATGTAATTTAAATCAAGCGAATATGAGGATATAATGATGAAATAAGAAACTAAAGGTAGAAGAAATCAAAGGTAGGAAACTAGGGATTCAGAGGATCCACTTGTAGAGATCAAGGAGATCTACGGTCGATTCATGAACTCAACTGGACTTCGAGTCCCATCTTCATCCAGTTGGAAGATATGTCACTAAAGCTCGATCTGAACTTCCATTGATCTAGTTTTTAAAGAGATGAAAGATATGAGAATTAGAGTCGATTCCATCACAAATCCATGCCCATGAGACAAGGTAAACAACAGAACTCAAATCAATCCACAATCAATCAGAAGATGTATAAAAGTTAGGAAGGATTCCATCATCCAACCATGTCCAAGGGGCAATGGTGAACAACAAGGTTTCCTAATTTCACAATCAAAATATGAGGAAGAAGGAAATACTCAAAGCCATCGCAGATCTATTGTAATTTAAGTCACAACAAACCATTAAAAACTATGAATAGTTCAATTAATCAAACTAGAATCAAACATCAGTCCATAACATGAATCAAAGCCGTGGAATCGGTCCCATCACACTACAAGCTTCACCTCTTGGCCCTAGCCAAGAGGCTCAGCCCAACATGAATGAGCTGATCCCTTGAACAAGAACAAAAGAAAAAGAAAAGAAAAGAAAAACACTCTCAAACTTCTCTCCCTCTCTCTCTTCACACTCTTTCTTTTGTAGTTGCTGGAGGGATAATAGGAAGGTCGGTTGCAAGGAACCAACCTTGCCTACGCAGCAACAGCAGTCGAAAGCTGGAGTCGGTGGAAGAGCTTACACAAAGAGTTACGCAGCAACTCTCTTTCAATTTTATTTTTTAGCACTATCGGCCCATGGCGTCTTGATCCGAGCCATTCAGGCTCCTTAAGCTTAATCGGTGGTCCCCTGGGGTGGCTTTGAACGGTCCAGATCATAGCCAAGATTTGGGTCTTAGTCACCGAACGGCCTGCAATCTTGCCGTGTTGCGTCAGCTACTTTTGGATCGCGCCTGCTGCGGAAACCACAACTCTACAATAGTTGGTGGGCCTATGATCGGGATTTTCAAAGGAATCCAACCCGTCCATTGGATGTGGTACGAAAAACATTCGGACATGAAAGTTTTGCATTGGATTTGGTGTGACCCACCAGAGTTTCTATGTTACCATCCAACCTTCATCTGCATATAGACCTCTGATGTGTGCGTTCATGGGAATACGTGGACACCATATCTAGGGTCGTCCCCACCGTCCGGAAACATTGGATGGTTCAGATTACCCATTCGGACAAAGGAGGTGGGCCACTGAGATCACGCTCCCTCGGACGTTCGCAGACAGACGAAAACGGAAACTCTGTTTTAAGGAGTTGCGGTCAAACGGCCTTTGACTAGTTTGGTTGGTTCAGTGCACGACAAGTGCACGGTTTCTGTGTGCTCTGGCCACGCAAAGTGGGGCCCATATTGATGATCCATAAGGATCTACTCCATCCATCTAGTTTCCCATCTCATTTAAGGGGTCTTGCCCAAGTTTGAAGCATATTCGGATATCAGGCGGGCCTAAAATCAATGGTTTATGGGCTGATCTATCGTAAGGTCACTTCCACAAGAATTCGGGAGCTGAAATTCGACGTATATGGTTAATTTGGAGTCCTGATGCCATGTATATAGTTTCGAGCCAAACGGATGGTAGGAACCCTGTGATCTTGCATTCTGGACGACTTTCAGGCTTCTTTAACAGGAACGACTTGATTTCCTCGGATCTCTGACGTTGATCTTAGTGCCCTGGAGTCTGTCCCTTTCCTTGGTGATTCTGGAGCATCAATTCCATGCATTTAGCACCCTTTTTCAGTTTAAGCTCCTAAAGTCACCTTGCAACACCAACACGAGTAAAATAGGCTGTTAAACCGAATCATGTTCGTAAATGCAGATAATAACTAGGGTCTAATATGCAATATTTGACCCTCAACAGTCGACAATTTTGGTATTGTTGAAATAATACCTGATCGTAATCACTAGGAAGGAATCGGGCATGTAGTAGTTGTTTCATCCGCTGCCAGGTGAGGATTGGTGCTTTCATCTGCCTGGTTCGCATGAGTTGCAGTTATTCCCATCAAGTTGAAACTCCTCCTTTCAACTTGTATGCCACAAGCTTAACCTTCTTTGCTTCAGGGATGTCCATTTAGTCGAAAAATCGCTCAACTTAAGAAAGCCAATCGAGAAAATCCTCAATGTGTAGTTAATCATTGAAGCTAGGAATATCAACTCGCATCTTGAATTCTTGATCCATTCAATCTACTCGATCGTCACCATGTCTGGGGTGTTGGAAGATTATATTGTCGATTTCCTCCTCACTGGAGCCCCCTTCCTTAGGAATGACCCTTGGATGCATTGTCGGTATTATCCTGCGATCAGGGCGATTACGAGTTTCGACAATTGGCGGTGGAGGATTACCACCAGGGACACGGAATTGCCTTAGGTTTTTCGTCAAGAGATCTGTTATGCAGTCGATGGAAGCCTGCAGCCCTTGCATGGCTTATCGATTCTCTTGTTGCGCTACTTCGAAAGCTGCCCACGTTAAAGGTAAATTCCCTGGAGCACCGTCCATGGGATTGTTGCCCGACTCGTCGTTAAAAACCATCGATCTGAGGAGAAACCTCGCTTTGATACCAAACTGACGAAGGGGAGGACGTGAGGTCGAGCATCGTCTTCCTCAAGAGGATAACTATTCCGAATCCACAGAACTTCTCAGGACTCCTCACAGAGACTTCACGAATCCACGAGGAAAGAAAGCAGAAAATAGAAATAAATTCTAATAAATTCGAAATTGATTAATGAATTATTAAAATGAGTTCACAACCCTTCAAATAGGGGTACTAAGCAATGGGAAAGAAATCAGAATCAAATTACAACTAAAACTCCTAGAAATCGCGACTTACTATAAATAGTAAACTTACTATTTATAGACAGTCGTGGCGTCTGCTAGTGCGCAAGGTTTTCGGCCAAAAATAGTAAGTGTCCTATTTGGCTTCACCAAACCGTTCTCCTAATTATTCTAAGCTCTTTTCACGTTGAGCGCAACTCCTAAAGCCCGACGGATGAAGAGTTATAATTAAATTAAAACTTACTATTTATAGTAAAAAAATGAAATTAAAACAGGGAAACGACCGTCGATCCAGGGGTTTTTCACAATTTCGGGTTGTGCAACCCAGCATAGCAGGGTTGGTTGGCTAAAGTAGCTCGTTTTACCCCAAAATCATATATTTTACGTCAGGTAACTCATTCCGGATTGCAAGATATGCTCGATCTAAGGTCCGACGGTCCGGATCACTTCTGTCATCGACCGGGCCTTTTCTGATCCATCTTGGCCATGAAACTGTCTACGACCCGCTCTACATCACTCTGTGTACACAGTTTGTTGGCAGATTAAAAAACTCAAAGAAAAATTCTAAATCATAGAGAAATTTAGAAAAGAAATTGTTAGCTTAGACCACTACACTAGCCTGTTACTTGAGGACTAGTTGGCAAAGGTTTGTATTAAACCTTATTGGTTTGATGAGAGAACCTTGAGCTTTTACTAGTTGGTTCATATAAGGGAGTGATTCAAGTGGTTGTTGATTGTGAAATTAACCATCCAAGCTTTGTTTATATAGGTTAGGGTAGCTAGACGTTTTTGGGCCAAGGTCATAAATCCATATGACTGTTTCTAACTATTGATGAGAAACTAGCTACTATTTGACAATTTATGACTATTTTGCATGTGGGAAAACTAGTTGCATGCTAGCTATTTAGACTCAGTAGCTAGTCATTTATAACTTGTTGGATAGCCACAAGCAGCAATTTTCACATGGTTCGATTTAATACCGCATGAGCAGTTACACCAGGACTCTAAGATGCCACCTTTTAGCCCTTATATAAGGCAGATGGATATCTCTCAAGCTTCTTACCCACAACACTCCAGCCACCTAACCCATAGTCACCTATAAAGTATGAAGTACGCCACTAATGTTTCTACAACCATAATACCTCACATGCCCATGCCCTCGTACCAAAACCGAACCCGTGGGCGTGTATTTCATTGCTTCACAAGTCTCGGCACTCCACGGATTCACCAAGCGAATAGTAAGATACTCGACACCCTACCTATTAAGAATAGTTTTTCTTCTCTCTTTTTGGATTCAGAATTATTCCTAAAACACAAAAAGAAAGAATGATAATAATAATAATAATAATAATAATAATAATAATAATAATAAAATCAAGTTTTTAACAAAACTTTTATATATATATATATATATATATATATATATATATATATATATAATATATATCAAAACATTTTTCATAACCGTGGACAGATCCAATGAATCTAACACAAAAACCATGCAAGCCCCGTTGCCCAAAATTTCAACGTCTAGGCTGCTTAACAAATAATCTCCCACTTGTGTAAACAAAAAGCCAGAATCATACATTGTAGAAGAGAGGATATCCTGTCTTTGGTGCTTGACGTGTATAATGTATAGTCTGCCAGATGCCTTAACTACTACTGTGAATCAGCAATATTTATGTTGTTCCTGTTAGTCTCATATGGAGTGACGTGGCCGACAAGGGATGGTCACGATCGACCGCACATCGCGTCCCTTATACAAATTAGCTGCTGTACCACACACCAACGATTTGACTGGCGTACATATCTAGCTTATGGAGATAAGCCCGACAGTCCTCGATCTTCTTGATAGTACCAACGATGAAAAAGAAGATTAAACGCCTTATCATAATGTAATTATTGTACTTAATATGATGTATTTATTATATCTACATTATCCATTTGTGACGCGGACTGCGTCCTACGAGCTCACCGTGATTTAAGTATGTTATCCACGCTCTTCATCATTTTTCTCGGATCATTTTAAGGTATGGTCCAAAAAATTAGGGAGGTCCAAGTCTTAAGTGGACCACAAAGTGGGGATTGAACGTCCACCATTAAAAAGTTCTTGGGAGGTGGAGAAGTTTCGGATCAAGCTTATATTTGTGTTTTCACTTCATCCACGTCTACTTGACCTTACTAATAAGTTGGATGGTAAAAAAAAAAACATCACAATGACCCTTAGAAAAGTTTCAACGGCGTGCTAGTTTACTGTACGCTGTAGCGTATTGAGTACCGGGTACGCAATACGCGTTCGTACGGGACCAGGAGATGATACTGCAGAGCTGGAAGAGCCGGAATACGGCTGGGCAATACCCAACACTAACGTGCCAGGTTATTCAACAATCTGGACCGTCCAACTAAGTGGGGCTCAATATGGATGGACGATGTTTGGTAAATCATACATAGAGAAGACCCTAACATTTCCTAATAACTAATTTCCAGCACTTTAATGATGATCATTGACTGCTTTTCATTCCCCGTCAATGTAAAGGTCACTGTTTAAACGGATAGGATCATCTGATCTATGGATTCTTGAATAAATTTCAATCCATAGTGGGTCCCACCAGAGGGATAATCATGAAGGAAAGATAACGCTGCCACGTGTAATGTAGCCATATAGTTCTCCATTTCCCGGTTCTGCTCAGTCTCACTGCGAGGAAACGTACAGCTTTCCAGACCGCAGGATTCCGTACTTATGTGGGCACCGTGTCGATCTGATATGCTCTATTGATTTGAACCGTTGATACACACAACACACATTTTTTTCTACCATTATCTTGTGTGCCACTGATGAAAGTGTTAAAATCTTTCAATCCGGGTGATTCTCAAGGCAGCCATCGTTAACGGTGGGACCCATCACAATAACGGTTGGATCACCGAACGTTGCACCCAAACGCACAGAATCATATGGCTTGGCAGCTGTAGGTTTGATGATTAGCGGGACCCCACTGCCTACTCAAGATGTAGGGCTGAAAGTCGAGCAGGTTGGGTCTGGTTGGTACGCAACCCTAAGCTCAAACCCAGGTTCTTATACCTCAACCCTAGCCCAAGGCCAAGCCCAACCCAAGAGGGAACGGTCGGGAGGATACATCCTGATATTTTCCTTATTACGTTAGTCTGTTATATCTCAGTACATGTCTTATTTTTGTAGTTATGATTTTATTAATTATATATATAATTATTTATCATAAAAAAATTATTTTTATAAATAAATAAGTTAAAATATATGACAACCATTCTTTTAAAAGTCGTGTTGTGTAGCACGCAATTTAAATGGGAGAGAAATCCAGCCTATATTGTTAACCGGAGTCATAGGAAATAACATGGGCTAATGAGATCCCGACTGGCAATGGAATTTCTTGTGCTTTTAACATAGACGATCTATACTCAATTATATATTGATCGGGGTTCCATCCGAGTCGAGTCGAGCTCGGGCAAGCTCAAACTCGGATTAAAATTTTTTCGAGCTAAAAAAATTAGCACAACTCATCTCGAACTCAGTTTTGAACCGAGCCAAACGGAGCTTTTTCGAGTCAAGTCCAGTGAGCTAACCGATCTAACACGGTTCGTGTACAGCTCCATGTGCAGTTGCTATTCCTGAAACGAAATGAACTCATACACCGCTGGATCATCCAAACGGTGTAAAATGTGGGCCCCAAAATGAAGAACGCATGGGACAAACATCAGGCGGTTCTGTTTGTCTGGTAGGCCGCATCATCGATGGTAGTACTCAGCCCGCAACATGCAGGTGTGGACAACCTAATTAATGAGCATGTCAAACTTATTTTCAGCCAGTGATCTTCAGTATCCGATCCGTGCATCAGGTTGCAGCGACCTAGTTGATCATATGGCCGAAAGCTCAGGCCACTCATACATCTGTATGGCCACACACGCATGGAATCAATTTAAAGTCTAAAAATAATTGCAGGTTTGTCCCATTCAGAGATGCGTGCGTGTCTGTCAAACCTCCTTCAATAATTAATGGTCCCATCCATTACAAACGGATTATGTCATCTGCCAACGTATTTGATGCTAACTAGAAAAAACTTTATACTCCGGCAGTGTGATGGATGATACGCAGGCACCTTGAAATTCATACTAAGCATACAAGCGTTTCATATCCACAGTCCAAGTTACCATTACGTGGCATACAAGCAATTCAAATAAACCCTCCAAATTACCCATCTCTGCAGTTTTGATGAAGCTGTTGGCACTCAGGTTTGTTTTCTGTGATGTGTGGTGTGTGCAACCGTGCTAGAATTGATAAAGCCGCTCATACAGATCAATCAACTTTGGACCTCAATGTGGAAATAAGCAGATACACTCCGATAAGAATGTATATGACTAGTTTACTAGAATATCAATCATTTATCTAGCCACATGTAGACTTTTATAATGATCAAGTAATAATTAGAGTGTGGGGTTCTTCCTTTAAAAGTGGGTTGCATAGTGCCTTCTACTAAAAAGAGCTTTTCAGAATACCAGTACAATCAAACCAAACAAAAAACTCACAATCGGTCACTAATAGTGACAGCAGGAATACGTGCCCCTTGAAAGAATTGCATGTGATATTGGATAAATGACAAATTTAGCGTATAAGCGTATATTTGGATTACAACTAAGAACTATAGCTAAGACTTACCACTAATGGATTATTGCGATTCTTAGGATAACTTAAGATAAAGTAAATTGACAGATTTGTTTGGCATTGGATTGGATTTTGTTTGGGTTGAATCGGTTGATTTCTACTGTTATTTATAGAGTTTTGTTACAACTTATTTCTTTATATGCTTCTTTCATTACTCCAGCCATTACACTAGTCGAAGAGCCTATCTCTAGATCTTCTCTTGTTACGTTTTCTTTTTGTGATCGTTCCTCTTCTGTCGGCCAATTTTTGTGTCTTTCAATTGCCTCCCATATCTTGAACTGCTCGACGGCATTTTTCTTCTCTCATTAAATTTTTTATAATTCATTTGCATTACTTCGTTGACCATCTAATGATGTGTAACATTAGATTTATGCAAGCCATGATTTTGCAAAAAACGCTCTAAGTATCTTAAAGATCTTTTCATCCATCTCTCATCTCTGGTGCAATGCTACATGTCGCCTTCTTATAGGCTTTTTCCAAAATGGTCAGAAATAGGGTACAACATTTTTCCCCACGTCGCTTCGCCTTTAAGAAAATTGTGATATCAATATTATTTCGTTGTCCAATGTAATTAATGTAATCGACCGTTAGTCCACATGTCGTCTCTCCATTTATTCTAGCCAATCTAGGCTGAACAGAAAGATATTTTATGCCTTTTTCTTTTAAGTTGTTCATGTGACATATTACATAGAATCACATTGTACGAGGAGTCATAATTGTCATTTCATTAATGTGAATGTATTGCGGCCGAAATATAAATACCACTCTCAGTCAGTGTTTATCTTTCTTCACCCTTTGCTTTTTTTTTCTCGTGTCAAAACTCTCTTTCCAGTCCGTTTTTCTCTCGATTATCATGATTGCATCTTACTCCTCTTTCATTACAGTCTTCCACCTGGAATCGTTCATTTAAGATTTAGATGTTCTTTCTTCAATAGTGGTCAATGACCTTCTTTTCAATACTCTTATTGAACCGAATAAGGCTTTGTTGACACTTGTTCTAGCCTTTCATCCTATAGTTACTCACAAACAGCTTCATGAAATTGAACCATGTTTCCCAAAGTTCATTGATGAATTTATGCTTATTCAATCTGATAATTTTTTTAAAAAATCCTTCTAATGGTTTTAAATCTCCGAAATCATGACCGAATTTAATGAATGGTTGGGTAGAATGGTATGCTCGTGTAGAAGCACAACATGGCGACATATGGAAGTAAGTTGGAATCGTTGAATGTATCAAACTTTTCTTGCATCAATGTCTACTCAATACTTTCTTCCGTGCAGCAATTTCTACTTTTTTGGAGTTGATCGACCAACACATTTCATTTTAGATGTGGCCCCATGGGTCCAACAGTCACGGATGTATGTGACTTCACCCATCTTTTGTCCTTTAGTGAACCTGTTTATCTATGCTTTGCTATGAGCAATCAATATTCCTTCACCCTTTTAGATAAGATCAACAAGGCATATTCCACTTTCATGACTATTTAATACAAATCTCAAAATGAAATTGGTAAACAAGAACATACGACTTTTCTTCTGATGTGGATTTATCGATTTCTACTATGTGTGAGTTCTCTTTAAATTACCAAGGAATTTATGCTCAGTCACCTATATTGCAGTATGTTCGAGGCAACCATGAAGGGTTTTTACCACTCTTGTAGACCTATATGGCTTGTCCATATGTGGTTCTATGAATATTTTGGGACAAAATTCATCAAATCTGTTTCAATTGATGTGAAATTCACTTCTTTTGTGTCACCATAACATCCTCTATCCCAAAATTAATCATTCCTTCACCGAATGTACGAGTTTCTTCCTTTCTTTCAACCTTGATAAGTCTAATCATTCTTTATGTCCAATTAAAAATAGAGAATTCAGCCTGACCTAGTTCATAGAAGAATATAAGCCGACCGATATCGAGATGACAAGCCTCAAAGACGTGACTTGGAAATTTATTTAATCTGCAGAGACCTTCCTTATATGGCACAATAGACAAAAGCATTAATGCTAAGGTTGGAATCGAACAATACTGTCATAATCTTCTTGCTCGTCAGTTTGGTTTGACCCAAGGCATTCCTTTTCCATTTATTCACCGAACTTGCAATCAACCTCCAATTCATCGCCAAGTTGCAGATTCAATTAGCACATTTCATACTCTTCACAGAGGGATTGATTCTATAAGGTTTTCTTTCATGCTCCCCCTTTTTCCAACTATCCTCAACAGCTAAATTCATTTCACTCATGGTGAAAAAACTATTATGAGACTTTGGTTAGTGGATCTTATAAATTGATCATTGGCCGACTTTCTCCTTCATCCAAAGTGGAGAAAAGTATGGCCGGAAAGAAGAAGACAACCAAAGAAGGTACTAAAAAATCGACAATAACTCAATCGACCATGTCTCCTATCAGAGGAAGACGTGATTAAAGAAAATGACTTTGGTCACATCGACTATCCTGTCCCCAGCACCAATAAAGACAGCCAACCTTCTTCTTTTGTGTTAATAAGAACTATCGAGTTAACTCAACCTAAACTGAAGCGTCAAAAGACTACAATTGCAGGTCTAGTTAAAGTAGTTCTAGCAACTGCTTCAATCCCATCGCCTACAACTCCTCTAAGCATTTTGAGGATTTCTAAGCTCGGGCCTCTTTTAACTCCTCGTCCTACATCTCTTTTAAAAAATATTATAAAACCAAGTTTTGGCCAGGTATCCCTCATTCGCAATATTCTTGGGAGATGAAAGAAGCGTATAAGAGAGACAAATATGCTTACTTTAATAGATCTTTTAATAAGTGGCAAAGAGAAAATGAAATATTAAATTATCCTAATCTTCCTTTTAATCGATTTCTCAAGCCATATCATCTTAATCCTCCCCCTATCCCCATTCCAACCAAGCTCTAACTTTGGTCGTCAATCTCACCAAAATTTCACCAGAGGTCGACCGATTTACAACCACCGTTGTGTAGTCAAATTTAGGTGGATGTTGTGTATATTCTTTTCTTTAAAATTATTTTGCATAATCGACAACCTCCACGAGCATAACCTCCCTTCTACAAGCTTCCTCTCTCTCTTTTTCTCTTTCTCTCACACCTTTGATAGCCCTAAATCCTTTAGCAAATCTCTCATAAATCTTTAGGAAACCCTCTTGTTATACCTAGAAAACCCTAGGTACCTCATCTTTATAGTTTAGGAAACTCCTTTCCGTATCCCAGTTGCAAAAGAACTCAAAATGGGCAATCCAGACAAAATCGCGGAACAAATCTGCGTAACCACGATTGGTCGAGCCGAGTCCTTAACCGGTCGAATGCCACCCACGACCGGTCGACCACCCTGGAGGAAAATAGTCCAAAGTCGCTGGACTTTAAGTCAAGTTAGGGCTTGACTCCATGACTAGTCGTGCACCAGCCCTCGACCGGTCGAGCGAGGCTCACGACCGGTCGAGCACGGGAAAAAATCTCATCAAATCTCTCCCTTTTTTACCCAGGAGGGATTCACCTTCTTCAACCCAGTCTGATTTCTTCAAACCTCAAACTTTTCCTTGAGCAAAGCCTTGGTCATCATGTCTGACCCATTATTGTCCGTGTGGACCTTCTCAAGCTGTAACATCTTTTGTTCCAAAGTATCCCTGATCCAGTGATACCGAATCTCTATGTGCTTCGACTTGGAATGCTGACTTGGATTCTTACTCAAGTGTATAGCACTCTGACTATTGCAATAGACCACGTGCTGCTCCTACTTCAAGCTAAGTTCCTGTAGGAACCTCTTTATCCAAAGCATCTCTTTACATGCTTCTGTGACTGCAATGTACTCGGCCTTTATTGTCGACAATGCTACGACCTTCTATAGCTTGCTCTGCCAAGAAACTGCTCCCCCTGCAAACGTAAACATGAACCCTGATGTAGACTTCCTGGAGTCTATGTCGCCTGTCATATCTACATATGTGTAGCCCTCTAACACAGGTTTTCCGTCACCATATCATAGGCTCAACCTGGACGAGCCTCTTAGATACCGCAGTATCCACTTAACCGTTGTCTAATGCTCTTTGCCAGGTTGGCAAGATACCGGCTGACAACACTAACAGCATATACTATATTTGGGCATGTACACACCATAATATACATCAAACTTCCTATAGCTGATGCGTAGGGTATCTTCTGCATCTCTTCCACTTCTCTTCGTCTTCATCTTAATGCGAAGTGACCATGGGACACTACCCATTTGCATTCATATTGAACCGCTCTAGGATTTTCTTAATATACCGTTCTTGTGACATCCAAAGCTTCCTGCTGCTTCTGTCACGAGTAATCTCCATTCCTAGGATCTGTCTAGCCGGGCCCAAGTCTTTCAACACAAAAGACTTTTCCAACTCATGTTTCAACCTATCGATCTCTTGATGTCTTTTCCCATGATGAGCATGTTATCAATGTATAACAGCAGAACTAAGAAATCACCATCTGAGAACTTGCGCGTGAACACACAGTGGTCCATCTCTGTTCTATCATACCCACGCTGTAACATGAACATGTCGAACTTCTTGTACCATTACTGTGAAGCTTGTTTCAGCCCATACAAGCTCTTCCTTAACCTACACACCATATGTTCTTTGCCCTTGACTTCGAACCCCTCTGGTTGGTGCATGTAGATCTCTTCTTCCAGGTCACCATGGAGGAAGGTAGTTTTAACATCTAACTGCTCTATCTCCAGATCCATGCTAGCCACCAACCCAAGCAACACCCGTATGGATGTCATCTTCACCACTGGTGAGAATATCTCCTCGAAGTCTATACCTTTCCTCTAACCAAACCCTTTCACCACAAGTTTGGCTTTGAACCTCATCTGTGAATTCTTCTGCTCAACCTTCTTTCTGAACACCCACTTGTTGCTCAAAGCTTTCTTACCCCTAGGCAATTTCACCATATCATAGGTGTGGTTCTTATGCCAGGATTCCATCTCCTCTTGCATAACTTTCAACCACTCCCCCTTATGCTTATCGGCTAGGGCCTCAGAATAATCTTCTGGCTCTCCCCCATCAGTCAGCATAATGTACTCATACAGCGAGTACCTCTTGGACGGTTGTCCGTCCCTAGATGACCTCCTCACATGTGAATCAACAGGTGGATTAAGTGGGGGCTGCTCCCCTGGTCCATCTTCTGAAGGAACTCCCTCGTCCTCTTCACCTTGTTGTACTCTCCCGTCATCAGGCACCACGGGAGGAATAATAGAATTCATGTCCTCTAGCTCACCTGAACTAGACTGGTTCTTCTCTGGCTTACCAATGTCTTCTATACACTGATCTTCAAAGAAAACCACATCTCTGCTCCTGACAAGCTTCTTCTCGGTTAGATCCCATAATCTGTAACTGAACTTTTCATCACCGTACCCCAAGAACACACACTGCCTGATCTTTATATCGAGCTTGGACCTCTCGTCCTTTGGTACGTGAACGGATGCCCTGCATTCAAACACCCTGAGATAACTGTACGATGGATCCTATCCAGTCCACACCTTCTCACGTACTTCTCCATTCAACGGGGTTGATGGAGACCTGTTTATCAAATACACTGCAGTGTGCATTGCTTCTCCCTAGAACATCTTAAGCAATTTCGCATGAGATAACATGCATCTGATTCTCTCAACAATTGTGCGATTCATTCGCTCAGCTACACCATTATGTTGGGGGGTCTTCGGAACCGTCTGTTCATGCCGTATACCTAGGGACTTACAATACTCATGGAAGTCGCCAATGTATTCACCACCATTGTCAGTGCGGATGCACTTCAATGATCTACCTGTCTCTTTCTCGACCATAGCATGAAACAATTTAAATACACCAAAGACCTCATCCTTGGATTTCAAAGCATAAACCCAAACCCTCCTAGATGCATCATCTATAAAAGTTACAAAATACAATACTCCACCCAAGGTTTTTGTCCTTGTAGGACCACAAACATTAGAATAAACTAAATCTAATGCATATACTTTATTAACATGAGAAGCAGATTTAACGAATGAAACTCTATGTTGTTTCCCAGATAAACAATCAAGACAGGTTTTGAGAGGCATACCTGTCACGTCTGGAAGGAGCCGCTTCCTTACTAGTAGCTGAAGCCCTTTTTCATTCATGTGGCCTAGACGCCTGTGCCACATGTCAATAGCTGCATCTTCCACTGCATTCAACCCACCCTTACACACACTGACACTTGTCTTGTAAAGGGTGCAACACTTGTTTCCTTTGGATGCAATCAACGAACCATTGATGAGTTTCCAGCGCCTACCAGCAAACCGGCTTTCATAGCCATCATCATCCAACCTTCCCGTCGACATCAAATTGAGGCGAAGGTCTAGGATATGCCCCACATCCTTGAGAACTAATGTGCAGCCTACATCGGTCTTCACATAAATATCACTGACCCCTACGATCTTCGATACGCCAAAACTTCCCATCTTCATGGTCCCATAGTCACCAGACTTGTAGCTTGTGAAGAAGTCTCTGCATGAAGTCGCATGAAAAGAAGCTCCTGAGTCAATCACCTATCAGTGTCCTGACTCGTAGTCGTGAGACAAACATCATGATATATTGAAAGAATAACTACAACGTAGCCATCTGAAGCAACTGCAGTGGAATGTAATTCATCTTCCTTCTCCTTTTCTTTTCCTTTCTTGTCGTTCTTCTTACCACGACATTCATGCTTATATTGGCCCTTCTTCCCACAATTCTAACAATCAGCATATTTCCTTTTACTCGACTTGTCTCTTGATTTATCTCGGGCCTTCCCGCTTTTTCTGTTCTTTCCTCTACCCCGTTCCTGTGTCACAAGGGCCTCTTGCTGAGTAGACCCTTGAGACTTCCTCCTTATCTCCTCATTGAAGAGACAACTGGTTACCTGTTCCATGGAAATCTTTCTGTATGGTGCGGAGTTACTTAGAGACACTACAAATGTCTTTCAACTATCAGGCAATGAACTAAGCAATAGTAAAGCCTGTAATTCATCATCCAGGACCATCTTCATAGGGGAGAGTTGGTTCACTATATTACTGACCTCATTTATGTGCTCGGCTACAGAACCACCATCTTTGAACTTGAGATTCATAAGTCACCTTATTAGGAAGATTTTATTACTGGCTGTCTTCCTCTCATACAGCCCTTCTAGTTTCAGTCATAGGCTAGCGGCTAAGGTTTCCATAGACAAATGGTGGAACATGGAATCGTCTAACCATTGTCTAATAAACCCCCCGCCTTTCGGTCCATCTTCTTCCAATCATCATCAGACATATCCTTGGATTTTACTGATATGCCTAAAATTGGAGAATATACGTCCTTGCAATAAAGCAAGTCTTCCATCTTAGCCTTCCATATGGTCCAATTAGAACCATTGAGGCTGATCATCCTTGATGAGCCACCTTCCATAATTCAAAATCGATCCTACCCGTTCAATGTACTTCGCTTTGATACCACTTTATTGGAGGCCTTGCACAAAACCTTAGGATCTAGCCTCCCGAAACAAACCAGAATTATGAAATAATAAAGCAATGAAATAAATCAAAGCATAAACCACACACCACACAAGAGATTTTTACGTGAAAAACCCTCAAAGAGGTAAAAACCACTGGACCTCGTCCAGATCAACAATCCACTATGAAGTAGAACGTTACAACTTTCTTCCCTCACACAGGAGTGGATAAACAATGAGAGAATAAAAAAAATGGAGAGATCTCACCGATTACGAGGACATAGAAGTGTTGAGATATAAATTGTACAGTAGATAACCTCCACGAGCATAACCTCCCTTCTACAAGTTTGCTCTCTTTCTTTTTCTCTTTCTCTCACACGTTTGATAGCCCTAAACCCTTTAGCAAATCCCTTGTAAAGCTTTAGAAAACCCTCTTGTCATACCTAGAAAGCCCTGCGTACCTCTTATTTATAATTTAGGAAACTTCTTTCCGCATCCCAGTTGCAAAAGGACTCGAAATCCACAATCTGCACAAAATCGCGGAACGAATCTGTAACACCCCGAACTTTTCAATGCTCGGGCATCGAAAGTCCTCGAGCGTTACCATAAGATTCAATGTGACATATACATGTGTACGATACCAATCCAACTATTCTAGCCTTACATCTTTTACCTGACACTAACTTAACCATTGGGGATGATCTTCATTCATAAATCAAGCCATCTGATCGTTGAATTTCAAGACAAGCCCACCCATCACGTGATTTGACGTAAGTACTTTCCCATGAAGAACACGACGAAGAGTTCCCTATCCGTAATGATTTATATATATATATATATATATATATATATATATATATTCTTTTGTAAGAACTTCTTAGAAACGTACCTATAACCATGTAGAGCCATTGGATTTTCCAAAACTCACACATCAGCAATAATTACGAAAATGCCATTGACCTAAGCCCATGAATTCCAATTCACACGGTCCTCATGATCCGTTTCATGTGAAATTTTATATCAGGCCTAATTATCATAAATTAACAGTACACATCAAATTTCAGCCCTTAAATCATAGTAAATCAGCTACTTGACCTCTACATCCGTTCGTATACTTATCAGATCAAGATTCTGATCCGTCCACCTTGTTCACACTACATGAATATGCTTAACCCACCATTAGAATTAGAATGTGAGAAACTTTCACGTATAAGAAAGTCACTCGAATCTAGCGTTATATAAGCCCTACCCCTAATTACTCCGGAAACCCACTTTGTGTTCATCCCTTAACAAAACTGACCATACATCCACCCATATACATGGTTAGAGCGCTAATCATAAAGTTTCTTAATTTTAACAAGTCATTTAACCCTCCATCGTATCGGGATCCGTCAAACGGGCCATCCAAACATTGGAATAAACCACCCAGTTTAAAGATCTTAGAACACGGGTCCAAACTACCGGATAATATTACAACTAGACATATGTAAACATCGTATTAAAACCCGGAGTAATATAACCCGTTGAAGTGGTATCTCGATTGTCCATAAGCGATCAAGGCTTAAATTTAGACATTAGGAAGAGTGCGAGAAATAACAAACTTTAGCGAAATTTCATCTTATTTACATGGTGCAGCTAGGAGATACTGACTGCGGAAGTTGTAATAAAGGATAATGGTATAATTCTAATAATACATTCCAAAACTCATGTCACATACACATCAACGTGAAATCAGAGGTTTTTACGTATGGCCTACCAATAGCTCCGAACTACTTCAAATTTGGGCCCATGAGTCCACAGAGCGAGCTGAAGTCGGTGAGTGGAATGGATCTCCCAAAAGATCACCATAGTGAATCCCACCAAACATCATGATGGACCCTAGTCATTCTTAAACCAAGAATCTGCACGAAACTTACGTGCCATAACTGAATTTTTCCATATTACCCTCTTCATTCCCACGTTTACTGATGATGTGGGCCACCCACTACTTGAACCTTCTTCATATTTCGGTCCTTGATCTAAAACGACATACCCAGACTAACGAACGGAGTGGATTTATCACAAACATCACTGTGGACCCCACTCATATGATGTGTGTGCATAGAGCGTGTGCACACGCGGTGCGCGGGACCTTGGAGCTCGGTCAGGCGGGTCTGACCCGCGTCTTCCCAAAAAATGGAGAGCTTCTCTCTCTCTGGTTCTCGTCAGCGGACGAACTGATGTCCATGATTTGTGGCCCACCATATGGCCCCTTTAGTTCGATCCAATTCATCCATCTGGTGCATGCGTGAATTTTGATCAAACCCCACTTTTCCTCACACTTGGAAGGTCAAGTTCACGCTCACAATCTTCGACCCAAACAGGCCATACAAACACAGTTTCCATTTGTGGAAACTGTCTTCCCTGCAACCTGTCGGCGATCCGCGTGAAGACAGATCTGCCCATCCTAGCCGCCCCTTTTCCGAGGCATCTCAGCTACCTAATTGCTCAGGGCTTCCCAAGCAAAACCGGGGGCCGGTTTCGGTCTCTACCCACGGTTTTGAGAGGCGGATTCTACCAGATTAAATCTGGGACGCCCATCAACGATCCGACGGTTTTGAGAGAGAGAGAGCTTAGGGCTCGATTTAAGTCTAAGAGATGGGAGTTGCAATGGGTCTCTCTCCCACTCCCTTGCCTCAACTCGAAAATCCGTCATTTTCTTCTCCAGCCGAACCCACCCACCTAACCTTCACCAAGCTTCAAAAACGAGTTGCTATAAGCTCCCATGTATCCTTAGAAACTATCCCTAGCCGTCAGAATGAAGAAAGAAGTAGCGGGTGCGGAAATGCAATTAACGCTTGCATCTTCTTCCTCGCCAAGTTGCACCAGTCGTTGTGCCCAACTCAACCATCAGTTACTCATCCAAGGCATCTATTCCATAGCTCATTTGATGGTGTCTAATTCCTGTTAACTCCATTAAGATCAGATTAGCGTGTTGGTGGCAATGATTTCATCAAAAACGTATTAAAACTGGTCGGGTGGGTCTATCTTGAGTCTGACTCGGCTTAAACTGAGTCGATTTCAAATCCCTGCTATTCAAAGAGCCCTCAGTAGTAATGGGAAAATTGAGAAAGAAAGAAAGGAAGAACCAGGAGCAAAGAGAAATAGAAGAAGGAAAGAAAGAGTGAATGGAGGGAGTGTGGGTGTGCACGTTCCAACTCTAGGCGAAACCGAGTCAGGTAAACCTTCTCTCCATCTCCTCTTGAAACTCCAAACTAAGCTAAACAAGGACTTCATCAGGTCTTGTTCAAGCTGAAAACGGCCCTCAGTTAGGTTGTTATCTGAGCTAAAAATCAGTCTGGTAACATCTGAAATTATGACTTGTGAATGGCCGAAAAATCAGTCTGCCAACAGCTGAAATCCTGGATTGTAAATAGCTGGAAAACCAGGTCTGATAACACGCTGGAAACTGGCTGGAAACCAGTCTGTGATCACGCCAGATCCAGACCGTTTTGGGCTGAGTTTTGGGCCGTCCAATGGGCCAAGTTCAGCCCGCAGCTGGGCCTGGAGATGTGCTGAAACTAAGCTCTAGTTGGGCTGCTTGTGGGCTTTGCCAAATGCAGGTGGGCCTCACCTAAAGCCAATGGGCTGACCCAGTTTTGGGCCCTGCACAAGTACAGATGGGCCGAACCCTGTATCAGCGGGTGGACCCACCCTACCACGGCTGGTGGGCCATGTATGTGGCCCCACCTTGGTGTTGTGGCTCATCTGGGCCGTCCGTCAAGAGACACGAGTCCCTGGACGTTTTCAAAAAAAAAATAATATATAAAAAATGTACATATACATATATACATTTAATAAATGTGCATGCATCTCTACATGCATGAAACTTTCAAAATAAGATATTTTAAGATACCTTAGATGCATAAAGCATGACTGCATCTAGGACCGTCCATCCCATTTCCCGCCTCATTTTAGGCGTTGACCCGAAAAATGAAGCCAACCCAACTCTCTGGTAGGCCACACCAGCATAAAGACTAATTTAATAGGGGTAGATTATTAGGGTCCTTTGTGATATTTTGGTGCGTCAAGACATATCCAAAATTGGACATTGGACCTTTCCTGAGCCCTAGAACCCAATCAACGGAGTAGATCCTCCTTAGACGGGCTCCAACTATCAAAACAAAAAAAAAAAGAGATAATATAAGAAACATGCACGTTGACGTCATCTGGACGCTGCCTCATTTTACTTAAAATTTTGGCTTGAACCATGGCCCCACCACAAGCTCTACTATGATGTGTGTTGAACATCAACACCGTCCATTAGATGGGTCCCCTTTATATATGGGGTGCCCCCAAAAACCAGCCATACACAGAGCTCAGGTGGCCCACACCATCTACAATCCTTTGAATGCATGTTAAACCATATGAAAGCACTTGTCGGGGTCCATCTGAGATTTGGATGCACCTGAAACTTGGTTTGACCCCTTAAACTAGCGGGACACACTTAATGGATGGGTTGGATTTGTGAACCACAACGTGGTGAGCCAAACAAATGATTATAAATACTTTAACGGTGGATTTTAGTATATATTACCATGATTGAATCCACTATTGATACTTGATAACTATCATTATTATATATCATTCTTTGGTACAATCATTAATAGTAGATCATACCATTGCTAGCATTATAATGATTATTATTAATAAATTGGCTAATGTTAATTATAACACTAATGTTAACAATTACTCTTCAATTATTAAAATTATCATACGCTAACTACAATCCAAATCCTAAAAACCTATCCTAGACCTAAATTCTAGGATGAAAACCTAGTTCTACATTAAAACCCTAAAACCAAGGCAATCCAAACCTTAGGTTAAGACCTTGACCAAGAATAGTGTATAAAGCTTGAACCTAACAGTGTAACTTTACAATTGATGGTAGGGTTTGGTTCTAAGGAAACACACGTTCTCTAACAACACTGGTAGGCTGTTCAAAACATAAGGTGATGATTCTTCCCCTTGAGCTTTTCATCTTCTCATTAACTTAAGTTATAGTTTTTATTTAAGTTCATAATTGATATCTCCATTTATAATCACATGTGTTAGCTGACGGAAATTGAATTGTTGTATTACATGCTTTATGATTACCCTGTATAATTGCTCATGCTTGTGGATTCCTTTTTGTAGATTGCTTATGGAACTTAAAATGGTACATTAGTGGGAAATTCCCACATATGAATGTACACCCATGCTTGGGATGTAACTTGACTAGTTGTGATTGTAATGGACCGTCGACTTGGTGGTTATTGAGTGGTGGTCTAGATAGATCATTGATGTGGGCCTACCATCCAAGGTTGTTGTGTCCAATGGTTTTCAAGGATGGTCTTTTATCACATGATTTTGATATTCGCCCTATGTGGTTCGTTTTAATACTCGCCCTGCGTGGTTTTGTTTTGATATTTTTCCTATATGGTTCGATGTTTTATATCGTGCAACCATGCGATGGTAAGCCCCATATGTTGTAATATGATTGACCACTAGTCGACGGCTTTCCATTAAACATCTTAAGGTGGTAGTCTCATGAGTAGGAATGGTGGTAATGGGATACTATCTTGGGAGTGTCGGCCTCTGGTTGGGTTATACGCTCCCCGTAGTGACCTTGAGCTTATCTAAATTGGCTGATTGCAACTGGACTAATAACGGTTTGGCTAATCATGCATCCATGGCATATTAGCAATGACGGGTGACTAATTCTAGATGTTGTAGCACGTGCCCTAGAGTTGTTGGGGTATCGTTTCACTAGCTCCCAGACCACCGACTATCGACTCCTATTCCAACTGGATGATTTTCCCAGGTCGATGATTTGCATGGGCGACGAGCCCAAGTCCGACTGAATGTGCATCCCTAGGTCGATGTGCATTCACACATCCATGCATTTAAAAAGACTGCATCATGTATTGTTTTGATTACCTTGTTATTTTATAATTATGCTTACCTAATGCGGCGATGTGTAATCTTGAGGAGAATTCACACTGAGTTGGCCACTCATCCATCAAATATACAACTGTACAAGTAGTACAGGTGGCTTTAGTGCTATGCATGTTCAAACTTGATGAGGAGCAGGGTACGATCACCAGGGATGCATGGCTGTATTTGCTTAAAGGAGCTGCGTGGTCATGCGACTTCATTTATATGTTTTCTATTATTTCTTATGTATGCAAATCTTATAATTGTTAATGTTAAGACATTGGTTTGTATAAGTCATTATGGGCTGCTTGTATATTTGAATGATAATGAGATTTCCCTTACGTTGATTTCTCCACTCTACGCTCATTTGCTTACTCTGATAATTGAAAAAAAAATATACTCAAATTTGACCATCCTTTAAGGTTAACACTCGGGTTTTTGGGAAACGAGTCATATACTCGGGTCCTGAAAAGTCGGAGCGTTACAGAATCTGCGTAACCATGACTAGTCGAGCCAAGTCCTCGACCGGTCGAACGCCACCCATGACCGGTCGAGCACCACCCTCAACCGGTTGAGCACCTCAGAGAAAAATAGTCCAAAGTCACTGGACTTTGAGTCGAGTAAGGATCGACTCCATGACTGGTCGTGCACCAGCCCTCGACCGGTCGAGCAAGGCTCACGACCGGTTGAGCATGGGACAAAAATCCCATCAAAAAACAGTATGAGAAATTAGACCCATTAGCCTACACTTCCTTCCACCACCATAAACCAAATTGATTTTTCTCTCAACCTGGAAAAACTGGCATATACATAAGGGAGATGAAGCCAGACAGTAAAAACTACCAATTTAAAATGCTACTAGCAAAGCAGAATGGAAAATGTACCAATCACTTTCATAGAGAATGACAACATCTACAGTGGCAAGGTTGATACCCAGACCAATGTATCAAGTAAATGCAATTTTGTTTGAGATGATGTATAACAGAAAAGATCAACAAGTTTCCTTCTCACCCAAAAAAAGACCATTCATTTCAAAAAGAAAATTAAAAATTAATCTGAAATGGATCTTTTCTCTATTTTGCCTACTCTTGAGAGGATTTGTGAGAAAATAAATGAGAACCATTTCAGAATTTTTTATTTTTTATTTTATTTTTAAGGTGAATACACACACTCGTAGTCTCTTTCCAACTACATTTATAACTAGAATTTGGTGAGTCTTCTAATGCAACAAAACAATTCATTGAGCAGGGGATGACAAACATAAGGGCAAAAAAAAGTGTCCTACAATCTGATTGTAGCTAAGATTGGGAAAACATGTTTTTAGAGATCCTTGTGCTAATAAAGTTCCCTGTCAAACAAGAAAAGACCATCCACAAGAAAATTTATAAATTTAAGAGATGTGTCTTTCGTATGCTATCAAATATTGAAACTAATATAAAAAATAAATGAAATTTGCTTGAAGATTTTGAGATAGAAATTACATTTTTTTCTGCTGCAGCAAGACAGGTTACATAAGAGTGTTGGCAGAGTGTATTGGTGCATGTCCCATTAGACAAATGATAGGAAAATATATTTTGGTGCTTTGGGGACCTCAAACTTCCTCAGCTACTCAATCGGCCATTCTTTTCTTTTAGCCTGAGATAGAAACATAAAGGAAAGTTTAGTGGGGATTAGTACTCAATTAAAGGAAAGTTTAGTGGAGAAGATGATTCAAAAAAATGTGTTAAACAATAATACTTATCAAAAAAATGAAAATAAGAAATTGCATATGTAAGTAATAAAGAAGTCAAAGTAAAAGAAGTTGCAAATGTAAGAATATCACAGAACTTGAACTGTAAGCTTTATATGACAAGTTAACCAAAATGAAATGTGCTAAACAATTAGAAAGAAAACAAAATTCATCTTTATATGAGCCGCATATAGGATTGTTGGGTGCACAGAAATGGACAAGCATTGACGCAGTAAAATTTTAAAGAAGTGAAGTCCCCTGTTACATAGGAAAAACCAGAAATGAGCGTATCCAATCATAATAGCTATAGTTGAGCACATGACTTCTCCCCAGCCAAGGTTTCAGGAAATAAAGGTAAAGAGACCACACACATAAGCTAAATCTCTACATTGATGGTGATACACACACACACACATGAATTTGAAAGAGATTTTGGCCTGATAAGCCCAAATAAATCAGCAAAAAACTTGAGCTCATATCCAGTCCTAGGCCTCACTCCTTGAAATCTGACGATACCTGAAATAAAGGAAGCTTAACTTGAAGACTCAAGCATGCTTTATATATTCTTGGGTATGTGACCTGCTGTGGATGGACCACACTTCCCAACCCTCCCAGATTGAAAGCCAAATGTGGACCATTGCCGCATTTCACTTCTAAACTGTCACTTTGCAGGCCAAATTATTGAAACTTAGGATGGTCCTATCCAGGAGAATTTTTCAAGCAATGGTCCTTCCAAAGTGGGGCCAAGCTGACAAACGGTCTAGATAACAGAACATTACACAAACTGAAAATGAGTATGCTGTATATCTTGGGGCCAAGTATCAAACAGTTCATCTGCATTTCAGTTCTAGGATAAGGAAATGGAAAAAACAAAATTAAAAATTAAAAACTGAAAATGAGAATCCAGTGCCTATCATGGAGCTCATTTTCAGTTCGCCTACTTTTCAATTCTAGCATAAGGAAACGAGGAAACCCAACAACACCACACCCCCAAATACCTGAAACATGGAATTGGGCTCTATAGAAGTATTCATTAGAATGTCTAGAACTGATGTTGAGACCTGCAAAAATAAAAATAAAAAAAATGGAAGGATATATACAGAGAAATGGTGTATAAATTGATGAAGGAGCGAGAGAGAGGAGATGAATGAAATGCCTAAGGAGAGCCCATGAAAACGAGTTGCTTCTACTTCCTTGTTGGGTCGAGAGCAGAAGCTCCATTGGTGCTGCTGCTGCAGCAGTAGAAACGTCCAAGGAGAAGAGCAAAAGCCATCTACTTCTTCTCCACTAATTAATATAAAAAAAGTCAAGAAATCAAATCCGTCACTGGAAGTAAGAAATGCACGGACGGTTGAGATCGGAGATGGGGATTGGATCTGAAGGAGGAGAAGGAAATGAAATTAAGAGAAGTACTTGCCTTTGGTTTATCGTCAATGATGGAGACAAGATTGGAGAGGAGATCGAAGCAGAGCAAGGTCTCTGGAGGCTGCTGTGGTGCGGAAGCTGCTATCGATTCAAGCTAGGCGACTAAGAGAATCTGGAGGAAGCTCCACTACACCTTCTTAACCATCCAACGAGAGAGAGAGAGAGAAAGAGAGAGAGAGAGAGAAGCGGAAATACAATGGAGAGAGAAAGAGAGCGGTAGAGAGAGATCGAACGGAGAAGAGGTGTAGAGAGAGAGAGAGAGAGGAGAGGGAGAGGCGCAGAGGGGAGAGGGAAAGGGCCAAAAATGAGATTATGGCAATCACATATTGAATTAATAGGAACCCTTTGCCGGCGGCCGGCTTTGGTTCCCTCCCACAAATGGTTCCACCAACTGCCGGTTTTGCCCTCCTTTATTGTAGTGTGCCTTGTTTTCTTGGAGTGCAGTAATGTTCATGGCAACCCAAAATAGCATGTATCTTGCACATGTGTGCCATATTGGCATGTGTATCTTGAAATTCACTGCACATATTTCTAGTGTAATAAATGAGACATGATCATCAATAGTCTATTAAGCAACTTCTACCAAAAGAAGGAATTTATCTACTCCAGTCAGACAAGCCAAGCATCAGTATTACATCCAAAGTGAAAACCATCGGAATTACACCATAAGCCCCATAAAGAAATTGTGATGGGCAACACCAGTATGAACAATGTAACATTGCACCTAAAGCAACCTAGTTCAAGCAGTGTGCCATGTCTGAGTTTTAGATCATATACTGAGATTGTTGCTGCAAAAGGGTTAATTTCCCTATGATTCAGAAAATGGTAGGTTCTGATAATATTCTCTCATTGTATTAGGTGTGAAATATTAATTTTCACTATCTGTTTGAAGGTTGCCAATCAGATAAAGCACGGCATGATTTTAGAAATCTACAAAATCTGCATTTTAAAAAGGAGGAGCCAAGCTAGCATTGCAAGGCCCAACACATTTTCACATTTTTTTACTGAAATTTCTATCCAAACTGGCCCTAAATCATGTGGTTGGAAAAACTTTTAGGAAACAAGTCATCTATGGGCTTGGCAGATAAACTATTTGAATCACGGGACTGATGTCTGAAGATATTGTCCTGCAAATTACAATACACATCCAGCTCTAGTGGGAGTAAGAAGCAGAACCAGCATCCTTTATATTCTTGCAAGGAACTAGATACCACTATATTTCTATTTCTTTTCAAGTAAAGAACAGACTTATTATGAGGATTACACATCATCAGAAGAACGAAGCAGTGAAAAACAAACAATATGATGTGCATTAGTCTTGCGAAGTTAACATAATTGCTTAACATCATGATCATCAAATTAATTAAATTGGAAACTCAAATATAGAGAGGACTACTAAAGGCACTTGTAACCAATCAAAGAAGCAGAAACACATACCAAATGCAATACTTTTACTTCAAGAAAAAAACCAAATGCCTAAGATGACTTCGTTTTCATAGAAGTTACTCGAAGTCTATTTAAAACCCATCATAGGCATTGCATCAAAGTAATCAAATCATAAATATATTTTAACTTAATTATTAGCAGTGAATTGCGAAAGCACTAAAAAATGAAGTCAAATGGGAATTTAGGAGAAGTCGGTGAGATTTCAGAGAGAGAGAGAGAGAGAGAGAGGTGGAGAAAAAACCAAATGGCCTTGCTGTGCAAAACCCACCCCAAAACCCTAGTCTTCTGCAATGGGATCATGAAACCATGGCAAGATCTTGTTGCTTCCTTGCAAGGATCAAAACTCACTTCAAAAAATATCTTAAAAACCTCTTCTAGTCCCACCCCATAGAATTTTGCTCATCCTTCTCGAGAATCTTCAAAACCCCTTTGAAAAAACCCACCTCACATGATAAAATTAGGCCCCCGCATGTCTAGAAATCGAACTCCTCTTCCGCTTTCTTCAGCACGTCTGAAATTTGCACTTCAATGCCAATCAGATCTATAACTCCAAATGCCTAAAAAATCAAAAAATGGGACTTCTCACAAAATGCAATTTCTACAAGAAACCCACTACCAAATGCTTCGACCTCAACTAGATTTGCTCCAAGCCATATTCAAAACCCTAAAAACGAGTGAAGGGGGAAAGGCTAAAGGAAATCCAAACTAGATCTGCTCCAAGTTGTAGAGAGAGAGAGGGAGGGAAAGGGAATAGGGGAAGAGGGCACTGAGAGAGAGAGAGAGAGAGAGAATGGGGGCGGAGGGCGCTAGGAGTGAGAGAGAGAAAGAGAGAGGGAATGGGGGTGGAGGGCGTTGGAAGAGAGATGATATAAGAAACGAACGGTTGTTTCTTTTAGCTTTTTCTAGCGGCTGCTTTTAATTAGCGCAAAGAGTTCCCTAACACCACACTTTCGGTGGCGCTCATTTCCTTCTATCATCAGCAGCCACACGAAGCCCAACGATTCTTACCTTTGCCCGTGGTTCATATTGGTCATCGGCAAAAAAAAGAGTCGGTAATGGCCCACTTTCTTGTAGTGTGTGCTAAAATTGCAGGCCCTGGTGTTGGTGGAGAATTTGGTCCTTATCGGCGATTAGAGAGGAATGTTTTGTACAAGCAGTATTCTGAGAAGCTTTTGAACTCTGGTGATGTTTATAGGTGTTTTTGTTCTAATGAGGTACTTATATACTGTAAGCCTTAATGTTTATTTTCATTCTTGCTCATAGGTTCTGTTTCTTAATTTGATTGATGAACAGAAATAATCTTATCCTTATTGGATGGTGATCACTTTAATTGTTTACAGGAACTAGAAAAAAAAATGAACGAGATAGCAAAGTTAAAACAGCTTCCACCAGTATATACAGGAAAGTGGGCCATTGCCACGGAGAGAAGTACAGGAGGAGCTGGAGAAGGGGACGCCTTATACATACCGATTTCAGGTGCCAAAGGAAGGGGGACATTGGAAATTGATGACCCAATCTGTGGTGAAGTAAGTTCCACCATTAACTTGAGCTTGCTATTATATATATATTATTCTTCCTCTCAATGATCTTATGGTCACAACTCACAATAGCACTTTTGAGGACTACATAAAATGGGACCGGCCTTTGCCACTTTCTGGAGATAAACTGTCCATTTTAACTGGTATTCTTTTTTCCTCATCGTGTTCAGTTATATATTTAATCATACGTCTCCTTTTAATTGTCTGATAGTGTCATGAAGGTCAGTTGAAGCTTATAAGGTAAATCGTACTACTTTAGTATTCCGTTGCTACCTTGTGAATTAATTGCCGGTATTAGGTACCATTCCTTTTTAAGATTGATAGTTTTTCAGATTGTGTAAACTTACTATTTGCTCACCTCTTGCATTTCAGAGAAGAGGAACATTTACCGTATACCCTGAGGCAGGCATTGATATACAAAGTAATCTTGTGGGAGATTATTATTTTTAATTATCTTCTTAGTGTTATTAGTTCTTTCGTTCCCTCGCTGATGTAGGTGTAACCAGTTCTGAGTTGCATTGCTATTTTACAGGCGCTAGGTTTTTCAATGCCTTTGCACATGCCTCTCTAATTCTTGCTCTCGATAGGAGTAAATTATCGAAACGTCACGGAGCAACTTCTGTGGGTCCTGTATTTAATGATCATACCAACCCGGGTCTGTAGTTCCTTGGTAAATATTGAGCTCCAACATCTTCCTCGCCTCTCTTTTAATTTGAATGGAGACTAGTAAATTATTAATGATTGGACGCTTCTTTTTTTAAAAAAAAAAAAAAAATTCTTTTGGCAGTTCAGGGAGATGGGGTATTTACCTCAGGCCATGGTGAACTACCTAGCACTTCTAGGTTGGGGTGATGGTACAGAAAACCAATTTTTCACCATTGAACAGCCTGGTTAGTATTTCTGGCTTTTCTGTTACAAATATCATGGATGCCTATGCTAATGATTGCTAGGATGAAATAGGATAGACCTTAAGGGCCTGTTTGGCCAGGTGGATTAAGAGGGATTAGGAGGGATGGGATGGTAAAATCCTGGGATATGCCAAACGAGCCAAACAGACCCGATGAACTTGTCCCGGGATATAGCAAACCCATGGATCTTAAACCAATCCACTGACATCACCATCATTACCTTAAAATTGATCCATCCCTCCTAATCCCATTCGATCGTGCTTAGGGCGTGTTTGGTTGGACGGATTGGAAGGGATTGGAAGGTAAAATCCCGGGATATGCTGGGCGTGCCAAACAGACTCGATGAACTTGTCCCGGGATATAGCAATCCCATGGATCTTAAACCAATCCACTGACACCACCATCATTACCTTAAAATCCATCCCATCCCTCCTAATCCCATGGTATCCGTCCGGCCAAACAGGCCCTAAGTATATTCAAGTTCCATTGATTCAATGTAAACGTCATGGTGACAGTTGAAAAATTCTCAATTCATCGTGTCAACAAGAGCGGAGCTATCTTTGATTCAACGAAGCTAAGGTAAACACTGCTTTTTTGGCATGATCCCCTTTCACAATATGAATGTTTCAGTTTAAACTGGTGTCTTATCTTATGTTGTCATTGGTTTGTTTCCAATAATAGTTTTGGAAGGAACATGTGATGACAGAGAGTTTCAACCTTGCATGCATGAGTGTGCTGTTGGTCATAGTCATTTTAAAGTATCTAGCAGTTCGTTCAAATACATAACCTTTGAAAAGTATTTATTATAGGTTGGCTATAACTGGTTCTGTGCACTGGTAATCTCGACCAAAAAAAAATAATAATAAAATAAAAATAGAGAGAGAGTAATGATGCCATGTAGGCCCTTTGAGTTACTGAGATAAAATGTCTTGTTATAGGGATTTTGCATCCATTGCTCGAATCTCAGTTTGTTACTATGCATTTGAGAAGCTGATATGGAATTCCTGGCAAAGAAATTTTAGTTGGACTACTGACTAGTTCACTGCGGGGACTCATATGCATGCTTTCATGAGTCAAAACATTATGATAGCTTTAGGATATGTATTTGAAAAATAACATCTTTTGAACATATATTTGCAACTCAAAATGACAACTAAGAAAGTAAGAACAATGAGGGCTTTGACGAATGTATTGATTTGGCTACCTCGGCTTGTCTTCTTTTTGTATACAATATGCTTATAGTGTTACAAGGTGGGAAGCATCATCAAAATAACATATTTAAGGCCTTGAGTTAACTTCTTATCTGTTTGTTAGTTGTAGCTTTCTGTTCTTGGTTGCCATGGTTACTTTTCATGCTTGCCCTAATCCATGGTCTTGGATGCAACTCATTTGCTTTATTGCTTATTGAACATTGTCATCATCTTAACCTTTTCCCCATCAAGTTGGGGTCGGATTTTGAATGTTAGAATGGAAAAGGTTTTACAATTGGCTGCTCACTAGTTATCAACCATCCTCTTTTACCTAGGCACCTGAACTGGTCATGCAAAGCAGTCACACTCACACCCCTCATTGCACCTATGCGTAGCTATTTTGCACTCCCACAATGGGGAATTTGTGAACAGTTATACTTAATGTGCATGAAAAAGGCAGAATCGGTTAACCATCTTTTCATCCATTGCCAGTTTGCTCACCAAGTGTGGAAGAGGTTCCTTGGAGCCTTTAATACCCCTTGGGTGATACTGGAGTCAATTGAATCTCTCTTATTGGCCTAGCATGAAGTTGGGGTCAGAAGAGAAGGCAGGGTGGCGTGGCGGTTAGTTTTATTGGCAATCTTATAATTGGCCTGTAGCGCTAAGGCCATTGATGTTTGTAATTTAAATTCTGCTTTTGGGATAGTGGCATTTGGGTCGTAGTTGTCTCCCCCCTGTGCAATTTTTGTAGTTGGTGGTTTTAATAAAAGTTTCATTACCATTCAATATATCAATATCTATATCTCGGCACATATATATTTATATATTCGAAGCATTCTACCATATATGTTATTCAACATGTTTTATTCATTACGTATTAATGGTTTCAAATTAACTTCACCCTTACCCAAAGAAAATGGCTAAGCTATTGTGGATTTTTTTTTTTTTTGATTGGTCTATCCTTATCCATTTCATAGAATGTGTATGTTGCCCCATATATAAATATTGATATAAATAGTTCAAACACATTCCACCATCACTCCTACCAAATTTCTATTTTGCTCATAACTCAAGCTTTAGGGCATTTACCTCGTAGCGTGATATGTGATCTCTATTTGTAAGGATGCCGCTTGCATGTTCCAGTGTTGAACATGATGATAGGTATGGCAGCATGAATTATGAACAGGTATAAAAATCTGAGATTTCTGAATGAAGGTCTCATGCATTGTTTGCTCTGCCAAACCACTTAATCCTACAATATATATAGTTGTCGTGGAGGTATAATAACTTGTGTTTGAGGATCTTAATCAGGGTCCCTACAAGCTTCTAGTTTTTCGAAATATTGTTAAAGCATGGATTGTGAACGGAAAATGTCGAACACCTCTCTCTTGGTTCGCTGAAATTTTGGATAAATTTATATTAATCTCATAACATACTGCAGCTATGTTTGCTTTATTCTGCTGTTCTTGATTGAAAATTTTCTGTAGTTTTTGGTCTTCCCTGACATGTTTCCCCTCCTGCATGCTAAAGATGGATGAATGGCCAGCATTTAAGAGCGCTTCCATCGGATGAAAAGTTGCATCTAACCGCACCCTGCATGTAGACACAACTAATGGAATATATATATATATATATATATATATGGGAAAAGGTACTATGCGCTCGAGCGTAAGGCAGTCGTCCTTGAGGTCAAGCTGGGGTGGGCCCCACCGTGATTCCTTTCGAAGATCCACACCGTCCACCAGATGTACCGCTCCAAGTGGGACCCACACGGCTGGAAATCGACCGTCCAAGGAACTCAGGTGGGCCATACCTTCTGAAAACATAAGTATACACGCGAAAACATGTAAAATCACTTAGTGGGGCCCACCTGAGATGTGGATACCACATGAAAAGTGGTCTAAAATTATATCCAAGTGGGACACACATGATGAACGGTGTTGATCATCAAAAAAGTCTCAACAGGGGGCCACAAGTGATTTTGAATGTTTGAATGGTGCACGGCCCCTCTCCACTTCTGGACGTGGTGTGGCCCACAAAAGTCTCGGATGGACATGATTTTCAGCCTTGTGGGCCCGTCCAAGGATGGTTCATCTGACTGAGGGGGTAGATGTTCGAACGGAATCACGGTACTATGCGCTCGAGCGTAAAGCGGTCTCCATGAGGTCGAGCTGGGGTGGGCTCCACCGTGATGCCGTTCGAACATCTACCCCCTCAGTCAGATGCACCATCCCTGGACGGGACCACACGACTTGAAAATCACCTCAATCCGTGACTTTTTGTGGGCCACCACGTCGAAGTGGAGAGGGTCGTATATATGGGGTGAAACATTCAAAACAGTTTTGGGGGCCTTTGAGAGGTTTTTCATGATCAAAACCGTCCATCATGTGTGTCCCACTTGAATTTAATTTTAGACCACTTTTCGCAGGTGGTATACACATCTTAGGAATCACCAAGTGCTTTTACATGTTTTCGTGTGTATACTTATGTTTTGGAAGGTATGGCCCACCGAGTTCCAGTGGTGCTGTCGATTTCAGCCGTGTGGGTCCCACTTGGAGCGGTATGGGGTGATCCGGTGTGGATCTTCGAAAGGAATCACCAGTAGGGCCCACCCACTTGACCTTATGGACGACCGCTTTACGCTCAAGCGCATAGTACCTTTTCCATATATATATATATATATATATATATATATATATATATATATATATATATATATATATATATATATATATATATATAGATAGATAGATAGGAGAAGCGCTCACCGAAAGTTAGTTCGACGTGATACTCTGAACTTTTTTGAGAACCCATCATACGTGATGAATCTCATAATCTGGATTGATGTGAAGCGGCACCTAGTGAAATATGGACCAAGTTTTACTTTTATCTAAAACTTTTATCTATACTGATCCATGCAAAGAGAAATTCAAATCGAGGAAAGAAACTTTACATTTTTCACGATCCAAGTTTCGGATCAAAGTAAAAATTCATACTATGGGGTTTCATGAGGTTTCGCATCATGTGGACCGTTGGAGATTCATCACGTATGATGGGTTCTAAAAAAGTTTACGTCACGTGAACTCGGATTGCATAAGTGAGCGTTTTTATATATATATATATATATATATATATATATATATATATATATATATATATATATATATATAGGGAAAAGGTACTATGCGACTCGAGCCCACGATAAGCTCCCGTGAGGTCGAGTAGGTGGGCCCCACTATGATGCGTGTTGACCATCAACACTTGTGCATTTGATGGGTCCCCTTTAAATTATGGGATATCCCAAAATCAGTCAAGTATATGGAACTCAAGTGAGCCATACCATCTAAAATCATGTGTAGAGACATGCCAAAAACATATAAAGCACTTAGTGGGGCCCACGAAATTTGCATGCATCCGAAACTTAGTATGAACCCTCATCCAAGTGGGACACACATAATGGATGGTTTGGATTTGCAAACCACATCTCGTGCCGGGCCCAAAAATGATTATGAATGTTTTAATGGGCACGGCCCTCTCAACTTATGGTTTATAGATGGTGTGGCCCACACAAGTAACGGATTGACTTGATTTTGAGACCTAGGCCCACGATCGAATGGTGCATCCGACGGTGTCGATGGGGTAGATCACGGTGGAAATGCATCACGGTGGGCGCATAGTACCTTTTCCCATATATATATATATATATATATATATATATATATATATATATATATGGGCGCGGGGAGCTCATGGGAACTTCCCACGAGGTTGAGCTGTGTGGGCCCCACTGTGATGTGTGTCGAACATCAACACCGTACATTTGATGGGTCCCCTTTAAATTATGGGATATCCCATAAATCAGCCGTATATGGAACTCAGGTGGGTCATACCATCTAAAATCATGTGAAGACATACCTAAAACATATAAAAGCACTTGGTGGGGCCCACCTAAAATTTGGATGCATCTAAAACTTCGTCTGACTCCTCTTCCAAGTGGGACACACATAATGGATGGGCTGGATTTGTGAACCACATCTCGGTGGGCCCAAAATATGATTATGAATGTTTTAATGGAGGTTAGCCCCTATCAACTTCTGTATGTGGTGTGGCCCACAGAAGTCACGGATTGACTTGATTTTTAGGCCTTTGAGCTAACATATAATGGTGCATCTGACTGATGGGGTAGATGTTCGACACGCATCATGGTGGGGCTCACACAGCTCGACCTCATGGGAAGCTCCCATGAGCTCGATTGCATAGAACCTATATATATATATATATATATATATATATATATATATATATATAAAGGTGCCACTCCAGTTGCGTTGCCAATATGGGTAATTTCTTTATATGGATAACAGGGCCCATGGATATATTGGAAGCTATTTGGACCTGCCATTGTGCAGATATTTAGTAAGATTTACAGCCATCTGGGTCCATGTTCACTTTGTGAATCCGATCTCGCTGCTTTTATGCTTATGCACTAGCTACAGGCCATTACAGGATGAACTTCCTTCTTATGTTTGAATCTACTCTCTGCTTTGCCTAAAATTAAGCATGAGCGGCACCCGTTGTTCCCCTGAATTTTTCTTGCATCCACCTAAGGCCATGTTGGGAAATCATGAATTCTATGCCAAACAATAGAAAAGGGAAAAAAAAAAAAAAAAAGATTTTATTTGACGTGCAATTTGTGTTGTTTGGATAGTTAAGAAAAAAGTTTTATTTAGATAGGTAAGAAAAAGGTAAATTCTACCAAGCAATCATTATAATGATGTGCCGTAAAGGTTATTATGTTAAGGTAACGGTGACAACCGTTACATGTTACAGAATCGTAACAGTCATAACAACCGTTATAAAAAAAAAAAAAAACAACCTGTAACCATCATTAATGGCCCATTACATCTCTAAAAAGACCATAACATCCTTACAACATTCGTTATGAGGCAAAATACAACATTTTTGGATACCATTTTTTTTTTCAATGGAGCAGATAGCGGTTTTTTGGGAATTTTTCTTTTAATAAATAAAGACCCCGCAGCGACCGCTACAGCAATAACAACCCATCATGGAATACCTCGATGGTTACACATTTTTATATTTTGGATTCTTGGCACAAAAACCTCGGTGAGTGTCATGAGAGGAACATGAGATCCCCACTTGTTATCCAACGATGACTCTGTGTTTCAATAGGCCTCGTGAAAATCATCACTGCATAATTATTATTTTTTGTTTTCTTTTTCCTAAGATTCCATGTATCCCCTATGTGCAACTATGTTAGTCTGATGTAGAAATTCTGATGTTGCTTGTGTGGTTATTATCTATAAAACTGAAATATAACATCAGTGCAATCTGCAGTCCTGCAGGTAAATCCATCATAGAGGACAAGCTGTCGCAGACTCGCGGCTAGCTTGCTCGCCGCCCATGATAGTCGAGAACTCCACAGAAATCTCACTTTAATATTACAAAAACTACACTAAAATATATTATCACGAGATTTTCAAGAATATCAGCCCATGTTAAAATGTCACCTATTTTTTGCAATAAATAACCTTAAAGAATTTTCTATATAAACATATATTTAAAATTAAATATATTTATTAATTTACAATTAATATTTTTAAGTATTTTTATTTTCCACCAAGATTTTCCTGATAATATCCTGAGAAAAACCTCAAAATTTGAAAACCTTCTAAGGAATTTCTGGGCTGAGAAATTGCCAAGAATTTATTCCTGATAATACCTACACGCTGTGTATGCGTGTAGTATCAATTCAATGATACAACCTAATGTACTGTTTTTAAGCTGTGATATTAAATTCATCAGCCTTTGGAAATTCAAGCAAAGGATGTTGGGGATTTTTTACCATGCCTGTGGATCCAATTGCAGTTTTTGGTGGGGGCCACGAAGCAGTTATGAACGGCTTATGTAGATGGTGTGCAGCTGAGCACTCGGCATGGTGAGTCATGCTCACCTACGCACATGCACACCTTTGCACACGTGTCATGTACATCTAATCTGAATGGTCCATGTGATGTGGAATCCCATGAAACCTTAAAGCACATATTTTCACATCTAATCTAAAATTCTTGTGGGCCATAAAAAGGAGAAATGAAAATCAAGGGTGGAAAATGTTTTCAATTTTAATGCCTACCAAAGTTTTGAATCAAAGTAAAAATTGGATCCAAGGGGTTTTATGAAGTGCTGCTTCACGTGGACCGTTCAGATTTTGTATTCACATTATGTATGATGAGTTTTCAAAAAAGTTGGCACGAGTTCCATGCGAACCAGTGCGCAGCTTGCATTCGGCACGGTAGATGTTTGCCGAAATGGTTCTTTAGAACGGTTCTGCTAAGCCCAGCTTGGAATTGCTTATTTACTACAACATGCTGAGGATTATCAGTGGGAACTTGGAAGAACCCTTGGTCCCCATCTGCTTCGATATCCTCCATTTATGGCTGGTTTTGGTCCACTTGAATTAGCGCTGGCTATCTTTTTTTCGTGGAATTCAGCAGTTAGGATCGTCTGATTGGCCTGAGTTTTGAATATGGTCACATCTATGGTGGACCGCACCTAATGAGTGGCCTGGATTGTTTTCCCTGATAAACCTGCTTGGGGTAGCGTCTACCAGAAGCATGTGCTAGTAAGATCATCATCCTGCAGAGATTGTAATAACTCTGCATCATAGGTTTCATGGAAGATCTTCAAATATCTTTGGATGTGGCTCGAAGTTTTCCCTGCCATACACTCTGAGGATAATCTAAAAACATTTAACGTTGCAATTATTTTTTGGGATTACCGATGGCCCAATCAAGCGATTGTCCTGATCACTGCACATATAGTGCACCGATGTGTACGTACGGTGGAGATCTTTGGGTGTCCCTTCATCATACTCTATAGTGCTCCTAGTTGCATCGCTCTATTTGGACACTTGATCGACCAATATAAACCGTCCCTTAAGTCCAAAACACATTTCATGTGCTACCATTTTTTTAAAAAAAATGCACTAATTGGATGATCCAATCCATTTGATTTGGCCTTTTTGTCTATAGCCATCCATTTTCCACAGATGGAATGGTTAAAATTGTCTAACAGAAGCCATTGTTTAGAATCATAAACAGTCCATAATAGGCCCACCAAAAAATTGGATTGCAAACCATTGATTTGACATATTTTTGTATCAATGGTTTTCACAGTTGTATTGAAAGTCATTGATTGAATGGTTAATATTTGTTAGATTTGTGTGATGTTTGTATGCTAGCCCATGAAATGTGAGGTAGCCCTAGCGAGCAATTTAGACAGGTGGATGAGTAAGTCGTCAAAAGCTAACTCACTAATTGATATGACCATAAGGTGTAACAGGTAAAGTGTCCAAAAGTCAGCTCCATTTGTGAGTTAGGTGGACCATATAATTGAAAATAGTGTACCAGGCAATGTTCGACCTTTAAATTGTTCCATTAGTGTGGCTCG